>PVJI01011395.1:0-54374 GCA_004026765.1 Micronycteris hirsuta | reverse complement strand
TATCTGCCCTTCCATTCTAAATGAAAGTTTTGCTGGATAGAGTATTCTTGGATGTAGGTCCTTGCCTTTCATGACTTGGTATACTTCTTTCCTGCCCCTTCTTGCCTGAAAGGTCTCTTGAGAAATCAGCTGACAGTCTTATGGAAACTCCTTTGTAGGTGATTGTCTCCTTTTCTCTTGCTGCTTCTGGGATTGTCTCCTTATTTTTAATCTTGGGTAATGTCATTATGATGTGGCTTGGTGTGTTCCTCTTTGGGTCCAACTTCTTTAGGACTCTTTGAGTTCCTGGACTTCCTGGAAGTCTATTTCCTTCACCAGCTTGGGGAAGTTCTCCTTCATTATTTGTTCAAATAAATTTTCAATTTGTTGCTCTTCCTCTTCTCCTTCTGGTACCCCTATGACTCGGATGTTGGGACGTTTAAAGATGCCCTGGAGGTTCATAAGCCTCTCCTCATGTTTTTGAATTCTTGTTTCTTCATTCTTTTCTGGTTGAATGTTTTTCTCTTCCTTCTGGTCCTCTCCATTGATTTGAGTCCCAGTTTCCTTCCCATTGCTATAGGTTCCCTGTACATTTCCCCTCATTTCTCTTAGTGTATTCTTCATTTGTTCATCTAATTTGCAACCAAATTCAACCAGTCCTGTGAGCATCCTGATTACCAGTGTTTTGAACTGTACATCTGATAGGTTGGGTATCTCTTTGTGTCTTAGTTGTATTTTTTTCTGGCATTTTGATCTTTTTTTTTATTTGGGCCATTTTTTTTTTCTTGGTGTACCTGCTACTTTAAGGGGTGGAGCCTTAGGTGTTCACCAGGGCGGGGTAACCCACATCGTTGTGTTGTGATGCTGCCTGTGGGTGTGGGGCCTGAGGGCACAATGGCGCTTGCTCCACTCTCTGCCAGCTTTCAGTCACTTCCCCTACTACTCACAAGCAAGTTGGGCCCTTCTGTGCTGGCTCCAGGGTGGGTGGGTGGGGCTCTCCAATGAGCTCTCCTGTGATGCTAGGAGTTCCTCCCACTGCCGCCTCAATTCCCACAGGTGTTTTCAATCGGTGGTTTGGGGCTTTATTTCCCTGTGATGGTGGGTTGTATGGTCTGTTCTGCTCCCCAGCTTTTTCTCCCGGTTTATCTGGATGTGAAAGAGGGACCGCCCGGTCCACCAGTCTCGGCTCCACTGGGTCCAGGTCCACCAGCCATGGCTTTCCCTGAGCACACTGCCGCGTTTTGGCCAAGTGTGCCTGCCTTGGGTCTCTCTGGGCAGCTGCAGCGTTACCCCCACCACTTCACAAACCACCGTCTCGCTGCACACTCTCCGCTCGTGCCAACCCCAACCCCACCGCGGCGCCTACGGGTCTGGTGAACGTGTCTTCTTCAACTCCTTGGTTGTCGGACTTCCACTCAGTTCGATTTTCTGTCAGTTCTGGCTGTTTTTTGTTTTTAAATTGTTGTTTTTCCTCTTTTGGTGTGCGAGGAGGCATGGTGTGTCCACCTTCCCCTCCATCCTGGCCCACCACACTACTACTTTTACCCTCCTTCTGAAACGCACCCCTGACCACCTAACTCCCTTGCTTAAAACTAACCAGGCTCTCCTGAGAAATGAGTGACCCACATAAATAGTTGGCCAGGCCCCTTCTCCTGGCCCCTGAGCCCAAGACCACTGAGACCACCAGAGACAAATCTGCAGTCCAGCAGTCAGGTTCTTCAACTCATAGCACTGAGCAGTCAGAGGGGCCTTGGATTCTCATCAAACAAAGGGGGATGGACTTCAGATGAAATCCAAAAGAAGCCACATAGGCTCAGAGCAAAGCAGGCGATGCATAAAGGGGTCCATGCTGGGTCTGCGTGCTGTCCACTCAAGTCCTCCCCCCTTGGAAATTACAGTTTAGATCACAGGTGGCAAACACAAGGCCCGTGGGCCGAATCCAGCCCTCCACCTTGCTTTATCTGGCCTGACACCTTGTTTCTACCCGGCGGCAGCACCGAGCTCCTTGTCCCTAGTTAAGGAGCAGTTACAATTATACAGTCCTAGAACTACATTTGGCCCTTTGAAGGTACCCTCGAGGCTGATGTGGCCCCCAGTGAAAATGAGTTGGACAGCCCTGGTTTAGATGGATGTTGATTGCTGTGTCCAGGAGTTCATGTGAAGCTTTGCACCTGGGATGGAAATTGAGGCTGTGTGTATGTGTGTATATGTGTGTGTGTGTGTGTGAGAGAGAGAGAGAGAGAGAGAGACAGAGAGAGAAACTGACTTCAACCCTCTAGGCAAGAGTGGGATGTTTTATTTTTACTGATACGATTTCAAACAGCAAGATTTCTTACACTCGTGGTTTAGAGAACAAAGTTTCTCACAGAGTAAGAAAGCAGTAGTCACTCAAAGAAGGGAGTGAGCCCTGGCCGGGTGGCTCAGTTGGTTGGAACGTTGTCTTGTTGCACCAAGGTTGTGGGTTCAAACCCAGGTCAGGGCACAGGCAGGAAGCAACCAATGATGCATAGATAGATGGGACAGCAAATCAAATCAATGTTTCCCTCTCTTTTCCTTTCTCTCTCTAAAATCAATTAAAAATATTTTTTAAAACAGAAGGGCATGAGATGACACTACACATGGGAGAAATGGTGTTTCCTGTTAACTTCACAGCTGGCTTTACCTATGTCTGTTATATCCTGACGCATGGCAAGCAAGACCGCTGTTCCTTTCCCAAGTCCAATGCCATTGTATGCCTAAGTCTTAGTTTGAGATGCCAGATAAGACAGGGTGTTTAGCCCCTGTGCTTCTGAGCAGAGCCAGATGTGATGGCATACATTCCATACTCCAGTTTCATAAGCTCCTCTTCAGTCAAGTTTCCAAGTTTCGATTTGGGCTGAGGAACGTCTTGTACTTTCACCCACAGGCTTGTTTATACTTTTTAATCCCTGCTGGCGTGTGCACACTTGTCTTCTTTCCTCTCTGCTGCCTTCTCATCTCCTTCCTGTGCCTACCTATGGCCAGAGCTATGTCCCTTGGGGCTCAGAGAGAGGAGGAGGTAGAGGGGTGGGGAGGTTGGGAGGGTAAGACAGCAAGGACGCAGCGCCCAAAGTTAGGTCGGCCTAAAGTATGTTAGGGTAGGAAATGGTCTTCCCATTCCAGGGATCTCCAGCAGGGGGCGGTCTCTCTTCTTTGTAGGGAATCGTACTGCCCCAGATCCTCACTGGAGTTGCAGCCAACCTTGTAAATGCCCTCATCAACTATGTGTTTCTCCATCAGCTGCATCTTGGTGTGATGTGAGTCCAACCAATTTGGGGGACCGAGAAGGAATGACCTGCATGTGGCTCTTCCAGGGAGACGGGAGAGAGTGAGACCTTTATCTGGTCACTGTGTGTACCTGTGGTCTCCTCCTTGGGCCGCTCTGGAAAACCTGGCTGGGGATGGAGAATAAGGCTGCATTGGAAGGAGGACCATCATGGGGCCTACTGCAGCCACTCCAGCGAGGGATGGGCGCTCACCTTGCTAAGTGAGGCCAGGAAGGGGTGGAGAACGGCCCCTCCCTCACTGGACTCTTCTCCCCAGGGGCTCAGCACTGGCAAACTTGATATCCCAGTTCTCCCTGGCTCTGCTCCTCTTACTCTACATCTTCTGGAAGAAACTGCATCAAGCTACCTGGGGAGGTAAAGGCTGCCTTTTGTTTTCCATCTCAGCATGGTTTGGGGTTGGGCAGAGCTCCAAGCTGACGGCCAGTGAGCTGTGACTGTGCCCCACCTGCAGGCTGGTCCCTGGAGTGCCTGCAGGACTGGGGCCCCTTCTTCCGCCTGGCTGTCCCCAGCATGCTCATGCTGTGCATCGAGTGGTGGGCCTACGAGATTGGGAGCTTCCTGAGTGGTCAGTGTGGGGCCAGCGGGGGCGGGGGCGGGGAGTGTGAAGCAGGGCGCCAGCTGTGTCTCTCCCTCAGGCATCCTCAGCATGGTGGACCTGGGAGCCCAGTCCGTCGTGTACGAACTGGCCACCGTTGTGTTCATGGTGAGTGTCCAAGACCGGCCGTGTGGAGGTGCTGTGTCTCTTGAAAGAGTCCTAAGGTGAGTGTAGGCTTCCTATGGAACATTCAGTCGTAATCTGAGAAGTGATTCCAGAAGGTAAAATTTTATCCTGGAGCCCAAGAGGGCCCTTTTGGTTTGGAGGGGTCTTCTTGTGAACTGAATGGGCTTGGGGAGAGTCTCCAAACAACTCATTCAGTGCTAGTCTCCTGTGTCCCCACATGGTTCAAACCAGAAAGACTTCACTTGATAAATAGTTGTCACAATGCAAATGCCTTGAGGGCAGGTGGGGCATAACGGGGGATGGTGCTGGGTTTCCGGCAGTGGGGCTGAGCCCCTGGGTCTCACCATGCTCTGCTCCTGCCTGGGTCTGATGCCTCTTAAACTTGGTGTGACCGCTCCTGGGTTGGACCCAAAGCCTCAAAAGCAGGGACAGGAGCAGGCGTGCACACCCGTGTTCATAGCATCATTTATGATCCCCCGAAGGTGGAAACAGCCCGTGTCCAACCACGACTGAATGGCTAAAGAGGCGGTGGTCTCTCCACACCATGGAATGTTCACTCAGCCTTGCAAAGGAGGAGATGTCAATGTGCTAGAGAAGAACCCCAGTTGTCGGAGGCTTTCTTTTCGACTTCGTTTTACTGAAAACGTCAGCTGGAAGTTCTGAAGGGCTTTCTTCTATAGCTAGCAAGTGTCGTTCAGAACCAAGGCGAAAGAGGGGTTAGAAAGGGAGCATGGGCTGGGGACAGGGACTGAGGCCAGGGTGTGTGCTCTGGCACTCTTCGTCCTGCTAACACTTGAACCCCCAGCCCCCAGACTTGATATATTTTGTTTTAAAGATTTTATTTTTTTATTTATTTTTAGAGAGAGGGGAAGGGGAGGAGAAAGAGAGGGAGAGAAACAGCAATGTATGGTTGCCTCTCACATGGCCCTCATGGGGACCTGGCCTGCAACCCAGGCATGTGCCCTGACGGGGAATCGAACCGGGACCCTTTGGTTCCCAGCCCACGCTCAATCCACTGAGCTACACCAGCCAGGGCCAGACTTGATATATTTTAAAGTACATAGATATGTATTTCTTGGGTTTTTTTTTTCAAGAATCATTTTCTTGAGGACCTAGGCTAGCCTTTTTTTTCTATCATTGATAGAATTTTTTAACCTGCACTTCTTTGTGTGTGTGTGTGTGTGTGTGTGTGTATGTATGTTTATTTATTTTTAGGGAGACAAGAAGGTGGGGAGAAAGAGCGGGAAAGCTGTGTGAGAGAAATATTGATTGGTTGCCTCTCACACACATCCAGCTGAGGGCCTGGCCCACAACCCAGGCATCATGTGCCCTGACTGGGAATTGAACCGGTAACCTTTGGGTTCACAGGCCAGCATTCAGTCCACTGAGCCATACCAGCCAGGGCATAACCTGAACTTCTTACTTCTACACTTTTTATATTTATATATATTTTAGATTTCAGTAAGTTCAGTAACTATATCTGATTCAGAATTCTTAATGGTACATAGTAATCCATTGTATGTAGTATAATTTTTAAACTGTCTCCTGCCGTTGAATATTTATTTGTTTCCAGTGTTTCAATATTACTTTTAAAGATTGTATTTATTTTTAGAGAGAGGGGAAGGGAGGGAGAAAGGGGAGAGAAACATTAATGTGCGAGAGAAACATCGATTGCCTGCCTCTTGCATGCCCCCAACACAGGCATGTGCCCTGACCCGGAATCGAACTGGAGACTTCAGTTTGCAGGACGGTGCCTAGCACACTGAGCCACATCAGTCAGGGCCGTTTCAATGTCATCAATAACATTTCAGTGAACATCTTAGGACAAACATCTTTGCATACTTGCTTGATTATTTCATTAAGACAAATTCACTTTTAAGTCGTTTGCATACTATATATTGTGCGATTTCTAACAGGCTTATAAAATTTATATAGATGTTTCTCCATAATCAGAAGACTTTTCCCCTTCATGCGTGTTAACTCGTTATTTACATTCCACCACGGACGCTCGCCTCCATTGCCCTCCACAGTTTGTGTTCAGATTCCACCCATTGCTCCAATAATGTCCTTTATAACTTTATTCCCCTGGCAGTAGGGTGTTGCCTCCTTAGTGTCCTTTTATCTGGGACAGATCCTGGGCCTTCCTTTGTCTTTTTTCTGACCTTGATCTTTAGAAGAATAGAAGCTATTACATATGGGCTTTCCCTCAGTTTGTTGTTGCTGATACATCCCCGTGAACACACTCCGACCCTGTAGTTGATGTGGATTTGATATAATAGGTGGTTAGACAAGCACGAGCAGGGTAGGAACAGTAAGCCAGGTACGAAAACTCACCAGGGCGGAAAGACCCACGTGCCCAAGTTGTAGGGTAGGACCTTTCCTCTGCCAACGTAACAAATATTCCAATTGTAGAGCAGTCTTGGTGAGTTTATTTGAGCCAAACTGACAATAATTGCTGGGAAGCAAAATCTCAACAAATTGAGAAATGCTCCAGAGAATGGCAGCTTAGCACCTTACTTTATACGTTCCAATCAAAGGGGGAGACAGAAGGGAGTTACATGAAATCTACTGGTGATAGATTAAGGATACTGGAGAAAGCAAAGTGGGGAAACTTCTGGGATTGGATAGAAGGTGAAATGATAGACACATACTTCTTTTACACAGGTGGGTACAGGATAGTTAACAGTCAACAATTAACTTGATAACAATGAGGGGATTTGTGGTCTCAGCTGGTGCCCAAGGGGTTTGGCACAAGGGAAGTTACCTTGACATTCCAAAGGTGTGCTATCACAGATGCAAAAAGACAACAGACAGGCTCGGTTAGGGTAAAGATTGGTCTTTGTTACGGAATAATACTGGCCTAGGACACGGCCAACCCCCACGAACTGCTTTTAGTTGATAAGTTTTCATTTTAGACCATCCTTTGTAGTTACTTTAGGTGTCTGAGTTTGTAAGGCTGCCTAGCAGGCCTCCCCTGAGCTTGGCCCCCTTTTGTCGACATGTCTCCTACGTGTCACTGGTCATGCACTTTATACTCCCTGACTGTTCATATTGCTGGTCATGTGGAACAGACTGTACCATAGCCTCTTCTTCCCTGGATTGTCACTGGTCATGTGGTAGATCCCCTCAGAGGAGGAAAAAGTGCTGCAGATGGAGATGGGGTCCAGGTTCTTGGTGCTTGCAAACAAAGAATTGGACTGACCACACATATATTGTAAAGTAAGGCCAGTGGGAAATTTATTAAGGGGAATATATTTCCCAAGACATGGGAGCAGGCCATCTCTGGCCAGGGAATGGCCCTCTTCTGTTAAACAACTACAAACTTATAGGGTTTTTACTTAAGCTTCTACGTGTGTGATTTCCCACAATTCCCTTTGCTTGCCCACTTGGGGAGGAAACCACAATGCTAATTATCAGGTGTCACAAGGCGATTCTCAGAAGCCAGGATGCTGACTGATGACAGCTGCAGTGTCTCAGGATTTCCTATTCTATCTCTTTCCTCACAGGAGGGACGGAGAATAGTCTCATACAACTGCCATACAAGCCCTTGCACACCCCCCACTTAAGCATTAAGCCCTAGAGTTACCATCTAGGCCTCAGTTGTGATCCAGCTCTAGGCCCAGAAAAACAGCAAACCCAGGTCTGTCAATGCCATGGCTGATACCAGGACCAGCTGCGATGACTAATGACCTCCTGCCCTGGCACTGACCAGTGAGTGGAGACTGTGACTCTGAAAGGACACACCTGGAGAGCTGATGGCTCTCATACAAAGGTCCTCTGCTGGAACCTCCAGATAAAAATCCTCGAAACAAAGGACTCAGCTTGTGTTCTCTCCTCTCTCTGGCATGCCGCACCTCCCCCGCCTCTCACTGGAGCATGCCGGCAATTTTCTCCTCTCTTCTTCCCCTGGGCACAGTACTTTTTGCCTTTCTCCTAAGTTCCAAGCACCTCCCCCCCCTTTTTTTTGGCCTCTGTAAATTGTTTCCTGAGTCCATGCAGTCCAGCTGGCTCACTTCTTCCACAACTCACTTATTCTACCTCTGGGACTTTCTAAATAAACTTTCTCCTACAATTTAGTTCCTTGGCTCTGAACTCTTTCCCAGCTGAACTCAGGAACTAAGGTTTCTGAACCAAGGTCTCACATCTGGTGCCAGTTTGCCATTCGCAGATTTGTCCTGGTATTGGTGATATTAACTGATTGCTTGGGTAAAGTACTGCCTGCCAGGCTTCTCCACCATCAAGTTACCTTCTTTCATTGTGATTAATAAATACTTTGTTGGGAGACTCAGATTTTCTATAGCCCTGTCCTTCAGCAGTCCTGATCCTAAGGCAGAACTCATGTTTAAATAAGTGAGGACTCTTTTTTTCTTAATACTGATTTCTCAAGTAGTAAATTTTTAGATAATAGTAATGGATAATCTTTACTGAACAACTAGTATGTGTGAGGCATTATTCTAAGTAGTTAGCATGTATGGACTCATTTAATTCCAGCAATAATCCTAATACATGTGCACTGTTATTATGAGGTCCCTTTCACAGATAAAAACTGAGGTGTTGTGAGGGTAAGTAACCTGGTCAGGGTCACACAGCTGATAGGGGGCTGAACTAGGATTTAACCCAGACAGTCTGGCTGCAGAACTCCCACTGCTAACCACTGTGCCGCACTGCTCACCTGCACCTCCTTCATCACCACCTCTGCCCTCACCGAAAGGGTAGCGGGGCTATCCGTTGGTATGCACCTTTCTGTTTTCTTTTTTTTTAATTTTTAAAAAGATTTTATTTACTTATTTTTAGACAGAAGGGGAGGGAGGAAGAGAGGAAGAGAAACATCAATACGTGGTCCTCTCCTGCATGACCCCCATCGAGGACCTGGCTGGCAACCCAGGCATGCACCCCTGCTGAGAACCCAACCAGCACCCAAGCCACTGAGCCACACCAGCTGAGGCTTTTTAAAATTTTAATGGAATTATTTTTGTTTTAGAGAAAGGGGAAGGGAAGAAGAAAGAGAGGGAGAGAGACATCAATATGAGAAACATTGATTGGTTGTGACTGGCTACCTTCCATGTGTGCCCCAACTGGGGACTGAACCTGCAGCGCTGACTGAGAATCAAACTGGTGACCTTCCGGTTTGCAGGGTGACACCCAGCCAACTGAGCCACACCAGCTGGGGCAATTTCCTTACCCAGTAGTATTTGTGGGAGTGGTGTCACCGTATTGGGGTTCTGTCTTCTAAACTTGCTCCCGTGATGGTCTTTCGGAACAGATCATTTTGGGCTCCGGGCAGCTGCCCTTCCACACCCAGGGGGCGAATCAACTGTGCAGGGCCTCGCGAGGCCCAGGTTGGAAGTTCTGTGGAAAAACTGGCTTTGCAACAAGGATCCCAGCCCAGGGTTCCAGGTTCCGTGTTAGCCTGGGGGCTCCCAGCTAGACACAGGGATGTTGCAAATTAGTTTCCTTACAACTGGTAGGGCCAAGTTTTACCAGCGAGGTGTGAAGCACGATTTACCTGGTCCCTCTTCTCGGGGGCAGGTGCGTGGAGAGGCTCAGGACAGAGCTGAGAGGCAGGGCTGCTGCCCCGCTCCCTGCTCCCATTGTTTTCTTTTCCCGTTAGATACCTACCGGCTTCAGCGTGGCCGTCAGTGTCCGCATTGGGAATGCGCTGGGTGCTGGAAACATCGAGCAGGCCAAGAGGTCCTCGGTCGTCTCCGTGCTGGTCACAGGTGCTGCACCTCCTTAGTCAGTGACTCACCCGAACGGTCCGTGCGCGGAAACCTGGATTCCCGGTTCCCTGCCGAACTCCTTTCTCACTGCGCTGTTTCTCTGCCCTTTTGCCTCCAGAACTCTTTGCTGTGGTCTTTTGTGTCCTGCTGGTAAGCTGTAAGGATCTTGTGGGGTACATTTTCACTACTGACCGGTGAGTCCTGAGAGTTTCTTGAAATGTGAATCCGTGGTAAAGAAATGGTCAGGCAGATGCTTTCACATTTGCCTCCTGGGGTTGTTGCAGCTTAGGGGTTCTGATTTCATTGGCAAAGTCAGAAGCTCACTGATGTTACCTGGGAAGAACTGCTGAGGTGCTGGCACTCATTTGTAGTCTAGAGCGCCAGTTTAATGGCCACTGCCGGTATTAGAGGTTTCTGGCGCTCAGGAAACTCGAGTGTTTTAAGGAATGGAACTCCTTTTTGGTACCATTGATTACGTGTTCAGTTAATTATTTCATTCTAATGACAAAACTCATTGTGATATCTCAGAATTTGCCAGAGTACCTGGTTAGTAGTATTTGCATAATATATTTGCCAAGTCTGACAATGACAGATGCCTAGCCTGATCCAAGAGAGAGCAGACAACACCTCTAAACGAAGTAAAGGGGAAATCACAAAACCATACCTTTTAAAGCACAAGAGACTAGTTAGCATAACTTTTGCAAGTAAAATTTAGAATCTGGAAGGAATAAATAATTTTCTAGGAAAATAATTTATCAGAACTTACCCTAGAAAACACACTAGATCTTAAAAGATTGAATTCCTTAGAAGAAATAAGAAAAAATTATTTTATTTTAAAAACTTTTAAAAATCATTTTTCACTTTCAATTATAGTTGACATACATTATTATATTGGTTTCAGCTGTACACCCCAGCGATCCCATGTTACATAACTTACTAAGTGATTATCCTGATAAATCTTGCACCCATCTGACACCGTAGTTATTTTAACATTTTTTTAAAAAGATTGTATTATTTATTTTCAGAGAGGGTAAGGGAGGGAGAAAGAAAGGGAGAGAAACACCGATGAGCGAGAGAAACATCAATTGGTTACCTCTCACACGCTCTGCAACCAGGGACCAGCCCACAGCTCAGGCATGTGCCTCTGACTGGAAATGGAACTGGCGACCCTTTGCTTTGTGGGACGATGCCCAACCAACTGAGCCACACCAGTCAGGGCCATACATAGTTATTAAACTATTATTGACTATATTCCCTATACTGTACTTTACATCCCCATGAGTATTCTACAACAACGAATTTGTACTTTTTTAAAAAAACTTTTTATTTATTTTTAGAGAGAGGGGAAGGGATGGAGAAAGAAAGGGAGAGAAACATCAATGTGTGGTTGCTTATCGCGCGCTCCCTACTGGGGACCTGGCCCGCAACCCAGAGATATGCCCTGACCGGGAATTGAACCAGTGACCCTTTGATTTGAAGTCTGGCACTCGATCCACTGAGTCACACCAGCCAGGGCCAGTTTGTGCTTCTTAATCCCTTCACCTTTTCACCCAACCCCCCAAACATCCTCCCATCTGGCAGCCATCTAAATATTCTCTGTATTTATGAGTCTGTTTCTATTCTGCTTGTTCATTTGTTTTGATTTTAGTTTCAATTGTTGATATGTATTTATAGCCATTTTTATTATTGATATTTATTTATTTATTTTTTCTTCTTAAAAGGTTCCTTTAACATTTCTTGTAATACTGGTTTGATGATAATGAACTAACTCCTTCAGCTTTTTCTTGTGTGGGAAGCTCTTTATCTGCCCCTCCATTATAAATTATAGCTTTGCTGGGTAGAGTAATCTTGGTTGTAGGTCCTTGCTTTTCATCACTTTGAATATTTTTTGACAATCTCTTCTGGCCTGCAAAGTTTCTGTTGAGAAATCAGGTGGTAGCTGGGAGCTCTCTTGTAGGTAACTAACTGCTTTTCTCATGCTTCTTTAAGATTCTCTTTGTCTTTAATTATGACGTGTCTTTGCATTCTAATTATTATGTCTTGGTGTGGACCTCTTTGGGTTCATCTTATTTGGGACCCTGTTTTTCCTGAACTTTTATGTCTATTTTCATCACCAAGTTAGGGGAATTTTCTGTCATTATTTTTTCAAATAGATTTTAAATTTCTTGCTCTCCCCTTCTTCTAGACCCACATGACGCGAACATTGGTGCACTTGAAGTTGTCCTGAGGCTCCTTATACTATTCTTATTTGGGGGGATTCTTTTATCTTTTTGCTGTTCTGATTGGGCTTTTTTTACTTCCTTATATCCCAAATTGCTGATTTGATTCTCAGCTTCATCTACTCTATTGTCGATTCCCTTTAAATTATTCTTTCTTTCAGTTAGTGTATCTTTCATTTATGACTGGCCTTTTTTTATGCTGTTGAGGTTCTTCTAAGTTCATTGAGCATCCTTATGCCCAGTGTTTTGAACTTTGCATCTGGTAGATTGCTTGTCTCTATTTTGTTTAGTTCTTTTTCTGGGGTTTTGTTCTGTTCTTTCATGTGAACCATGTTTCTTTGTCTCCTCATTGTCCAGCCTTGTGTGTGTTTGTGTATTAGGTAGAGGTGCTGCATCTCTCAGGCTTGGCAGAGTGACCTAATATAGCTGGTGTTCTGTAGGGTCCAGTGGCACAGCCTCCCTAATGACCTACACTGGGCATTCGTGTTGCGCCCCTCATGTGGGCTGTGTGCATGCTTCTCTTGTAGTTGAGCCTTGATTGCTGTTGGCACATCAATGGGAGGGATTCCCCCCATGCTGAGCAGCTTCGTTGACTGTCCTGACCACTGACTACCGACCTTCAACCACCACGGAGGATCAGCTGTGCAGGAGCCCATGCCACAGAGCAGGACTTACTTCAGTGGGGCTCTGATGTCTGCTGAGTCCCACCTCGAGTGTGTTGCTTACGGAGGTGGTTGGCTGGTGATGCTTTGATGTGGCCTGAAGCTGCTCACTGGGTGCACTGGTTCTGGGAGGTGCAGGGCAAGGTGTGCCACCACCTGTGTTCTGCCTGGGGCCACCCAGCATGAGCTGCAAAGCAATATGCAGATGGCTGCTACTTGTGCTGGGCTTGGAGGTGCCGTGGTGAGGCCAAGGTGTGAACCAAGCCTGGCTGCTGCTAGTGCTGGGCCTGGGGCCACTTAGTGAGAGGTGTGGGGCTTGCTGAAGCCAGATTCTGCTTGTTTGAGAGATTTTAGGAAAACCTGAAACGTGATCCAAGATAGGCAATTCATATGGAAAAGCCACTGGAAACAGCTGGAGTGGGCCCACAGGTTGGGTGGGGCAGCGCCTCCGAGTCACCAGGGTGGGGTGAACAGTGTGAGCCAGGCTGATGGAGTCTCCGATATGGTGCCTGCCTGCCGGCTCTGGGGGGAAGGCTCAGAAAAGTAGCAGTGGCCTCTGCCAACACTTCTGCTGGGAGAAAGGTGCTCCCTCAGTTCTGCCCTGATGCCAGACAACTCAGTTCCTCTCCATATGCCTCTGGTGCCTTTCAAGCTACTGCTCCAGCATGGGAGCTGGAAGGGAGCCTGGGTGAGTCCACATGTGGGCCCTTTAAGAAGAGCTGCCTGGGCCCTGGCTGGTGTGGCTCCGTGGATTGAGCGCTGCCCAGAGAACTGAAAGGTCACAGGTATGATTCCCAGTCAGGGCGCATGCCTGGGTTGCAGGCCAGGTCCCCAGATGGGGGTGTGTGAGAGCCAGCTGATCAATTTTTCTCTCCCTTCCTGTCCCTCTAAGAATAAATAAATAAAATCTTAAAAAAAAAAAAAAAAAAAAAAAAAGAGGAACTGCCTGGGACTCCTGAAGCACTTTGTCTTCCTCAACTTAAATCCCTGCTGGTTTTTACAGAAAGAAGTCATGAGGACTTCTCTTCCTGGCACTGGCACTGGCTCTGGCCATGGGCTGGGCAGCCTCAGCAGCCAAAATGTCCCTCCCTATTTTTATCTGCTACAGGTGGACATGGGGCCAGCCCATTCCTCGTCTCCACCCCTCCTACCCATCTCAGTGTGTCTTCTTTAATTCCCCAGTTGTAGGACTTCTGTTCAGCCAGGTTTTAGATGGTTCTGAATGGCGGTTGTTCTGCAGTTTAGTTGTAGTCTTGATGTGGTTGTGGAAGATGGTGAGTACCGCATTTACCTATGCCAACATCTTGACTGGAATTTAAAAAAATATTTTAAAATTTCAAAAAGCACCAAATCTCAGAAGTTTCCAAAGGAGGATTGTATAAAACCTTTGAAATTTAGGTAATTCCAATGCTGTCTGAACTATTCCAGAAAACTGAAAAAGGACAGTTTCCACATTGTTCATGAAGCAAATATAACATTGGTACTAAACTCTGACAAAGTTAGCACAATAAAAAAGAAAGTCACAGAGCAATATCACTTATTAATATGAATTTTAAAATCCAAAATAAAGTATTAGTGGACAGAATTCAGCAGCACATTAAAAATAATGAATTTTGCCCTGGCTGGTGTAGCTCAGTGGATTGAGCGCGGGCTGGGAACCAGAGGGTCCCGGTTCGATTCCCAGTCAGGGCACATGCCTGGGTTGCGGGCCAGGTCCCCAGTGAGGGCCATGTGAGAGGCAACCACACATTGCTGTTTCTCTCCCTCTCTGTCTCCCTCCCTTCCCCTCTCTCTAAAAATAAATAAATTTAAAAAATCTTTAAAAAAACATAATGTATTTTGATGGACTATATAATTGAATGTAATATATTAGGTAGAAGAATAAAAGTGCAGAGCATCATGTACAGAATGCTGCAATGTGAAATAATAGAGTCTAGAAGGGAACATCAGAACATATATTTGTATTTCCTTATTTTTCATCAGCACTAAACAAATGCAGACAGTGACAAGGCTACCTGGTGGGGGAGGGGTTGGACTGGGACAGGAGTGGGAGACATGTTTCTTGACTTCATTTTCATAGCTTTTCTTTTAACTATTTTCACATGTTACCTAGTCAAAAAATAAAATTAGTTTTGAAGAAAAGACCTGTATTTCTGTCTTTTGGGGGGGGGGCAATAATCACATTCGGTGCTAGATTTCTTATTTATTAACTCATGCAACAAGCGTTTGTTGCCAGACAGTGTCGGAGTTTGCCTGTCAGTCCCTCAGGGTTTTCTGGGATTTCCTCCAGCCCGGGTCAGGGCGGCAGCTCTGTGGTCTCCCCTCGAGTGCGGGCGTTCAATCGCTCTAGCCATAGAGGCCAGGGCCCATTTCCAGGAGCCAAGGACCGTTCTGTAAGCTCCGTCTGTGGCCTTGGTACTGGCCAACCTTCCTCTTCTGTTGTGCTTCATTCAGACAAACAGAAGGCACGTGTGGGACCAAGTCATTGGGTTTAACTGTCTGCACTGGCCAAGTGGACTATGCGTTTCTTCTCAAGGTCGTGAGATACCACGGAGACTTGGCTCCCCGCTGGCCCGGGGCCGCAGCGGGGCCCCTGGATGGACTACGGGAGCCGCCTCGTGGTGCGCAGAAGCCGAGGCCCGGCCCGGGGAGCCGCGGGCGCGCTGCTCCGGGCCTCGCCCGCCCCTGACCGTGTGCTCTGCTTCCGCACAGAGACATCATCGCGCTCGTGGCCCGCGTGGTTCCGATCTACGCCGTCTCCCACCTCTTCGAAAGCCTGGCTGTGAGTACCGGGCAGCGGCCGTGAGCGCCTTCGCGGTCTGCGAGCTGCTCTGACGGTGGTGGAGGGGCAGAGAAGGGGCCGGTGGACGGTACTGGACGGACGTTTTCTGTGCTTTCCGAGGACGCGGGCCGGGCAGCGCCCCCAGCGGCGGACGGCACGGCTCGGGCCGGGGCGGGGCGCGCGGCCCGGCGCCACGCTGTTCACATGGTGCGTGTTATCTGCCCGCAGTGCACAGGCGGTGGCATTCTGCGGGGAAGTGGGAACCAGAAGGTTGGAGCCATCGTTAACGCCATTGGGTACTATGTGATTGGTCTCCCCATCGGGATTTCGCTGATGTTTACAACCAGACTGGGAGTAATCGGTAAGCGCCAACCAGAGCCTAGTTCCTCCAGTGACTCTCCGAGCAGGTGGGCTTTCACTGAGAGCGCGGGCGCTCGGAGCTTCTCCACTTTCATCCGGTGCCAGTCAGAGAGGCTGGGGGGCGGGCGGACGGGAGCCGAGGCCCAGGGCTGCATGCTCAGGCCCCTTTGACAAGTGAGCCACCTCCCACACTCACCCACCCGCGTGGAGCAGCGTGGCCTTCCTGCTCATCCCCTGTCCGAGGGCATGGAGTGTCCACGTCCAAGCTGATGGTAGCGGGGGCTGCTGCGGAAGCATTCAGACATGTTCCTGTTGTGGTTCCAGCCCTGTTCTCTGGGACAGCCCTGTATGGTGAGACCTGGAGAGGGAGTGTGCAGGACTGACTGAGGCTGTCAAAGCTGGCCACGCAGGAGTGTTTGGGGTGGTGGCAGGGGGAGCCGCAGGACAGGCTTGGTGTGGTTCCTACAGAATTGGAGCACCCATGGTGGCTGCGTACATCCTGGAGCAATGCCCTGAGCCCGCAATGCCTCTGGCAGGACTCACAGAGAATGGTCCCCGAGCTGCGCCCTCGAGTCACCTTCACCGCCACTCTGCAGTGCCCCCCTCTGGCCTGCTGCAGCCCTTTAAGCCTGTGTCCTTGGGTCTCCCCACAAGGCCATGTGTGTGCTTTGTGTGAACAGCACACAAGGAGGGCAGGGCAGAGGCGACCTCTTCATAGTCTTAATACACTTGGAGGAAAGAACTTAATCTACAGGGCCTGACATTACCAGACTAACTTTTTTAAAAGTAGGGAAAGAAATGACTGTCCAGCTTTGATTTCTAAAATAATAATTTGGAAGGCATTGTCAATAAGTCAATGATTATATGGAAGTTTGAACACATTATCTTTGGGTGATGTTGGGTTGACTTAAGCCTGGTTTGTTTCCATCCATCAGCACTTGGCAGGTTCAGAGGGGATGAGGAGTCATCTGATACCTCGAATGAACTTTCAGTCCAAAGTGTCCCATTACGTTGCACATTTTTTCTCAAGTTCAATAATATTTTAATGAAAAATACATGGAATGTGTAAAGAATGGAGTTGCCAATGCAAAGTTCACTGAGCTTGGATCCTGGTGCAGAAAATTATTTAGCTGAGTTTTAGCATTACTCATGTTTTAGATTTGACAGTGATATATAGCTATGGGAAATATTTGAGGAATCCACTTAAAAATATAGATGCATCTATGTCCCAAGTGCTGTACTAGGCCCACTAATTTATTTAACAAACATACCTACTTTGTGCAGGGCACAGGTAGTTAAGAATCATTTAAAAGAAATTCTAGGTACAAACTTCTGGCTGTAAAATAAATGTCATGGGGATGTCATGTACAGCACGGCGACTGCTACATTGTATATTTGAAAGTTGCTAAGAGAGATGATCTTAAAAGTTCTCATCATAAGAAAAAACACTAACTATGGGTGGCGATGGATCTTAACTAGAATTATTGTGGTTATATTTCACAATACAGTCGATCCTTGAACAACACAGATTTTAACTGCTTCAGGTTCATTTACATGTGGGTTTGTTTCAATAAATGCAGTCAGCCGTTTATATCTTCAGATTTCACATCTGTGGATTCTCCCAACCACAGATCAAAACCAGTATTTTTCTGTGGGGGAGCTTTGTCCAGCAGAGCCCTCCCCCCCGCCAACAGCTGTCGTGGATGAGAATAAGTCTACCAAGACATGATCTGCTTGGGGAGGAAAGGTGGCCAATCTCTCAGAAGAGAAAGGACTTGAGCCTATTCCTCAATGGGTTTGTATTGGGTTCAGTTTGCACAGGAATACAGGTAAAGCTCATCAACCATTGTCAGGCAGTAATGATCAAACAATAGATAACATTCAAAGAACTATGAAGGCTTATTCTGAGTCGGGGTCATTTAGCTAAAGGGCCGTAAAACTTTGGGAAACAAACTCATTTCATGCTTGGATCCTTACCAGAAAATTGAGGGCATTCTTAGCAAAGCAGATTTCACAGGATTTTATGCATTCTTTCTTAGGCCTGATCACCCTGGGGAACTGCCTGTTCCTGTCCAGGACTGCACTGACCTCCAGCATTGTTTCAGGCTTGAGTCAGGCAGGGGAAGTAAGGCAGCCAAGAGATTAGGAGACTTCTTACAGACAGAATTAGAACTCAGGCTATGTCAAAGCTGAGGGATAAGGGTCCATTACCCCCTTTTTCCATAGTCCCCCAAGTCCTTCCCTGAGGGCCCCTTCATGACTGTGCTTGTCTTAGGTCATCCCTCCCTTGAGGACTCTTACCCATCATTGGCTAACCAGTCATCCATCTGGGGCCAAGCAGGATGAAGTAAAGGGGGCAGAGGCAGTGCCCCTGCTGGGGAGATAAGCTTTGTCTCCATAGTGGCTTATGGTCCCAAGGTCTTTTCACTCAGCCTTAGCCATGGGGAATTACAGCTTCTGAAACTAGACAGGGAGGTTCCCAACATTTTTGTATTTCCAAAAGTGTTTTCCCAACTTCGCATCGAAAATACTGTTTTCGATTTGTGGTTGGTTGAATCTGAGGATGAGAAAGGTCAACTGTAGTTAGATTTTGGGAGTGTCAAAAATTAAATGCAGATTTTTGACTGCACAGTCATGTGCACCTTTAACCTCTGCATTATTCAAGGGTCAAGTATATGTACAAATATTGAATCATTGTGTTGTTCACCTGAAATGAATATAATGCTGTAAGTCAATTACATCTTAATAAAAAATGTTGGGGTCTTGGGCGAGGGGCGAGGCTTCTGCAAGAAGACTGCAATCAGTCTCTGCCACACTCACTTTTTAAAAAGTATAGTTCCAACTGGTTTTGAGGATGATGTCACCTCTGGCGAGTGGGCAGTGAACCTACCCAAGGTGCCCAAGGAACCTCAGAGTGCCATAGGTTCTCATGGGTGGCTCCATTCCAATTTCCTGGGAGGCTTTTCAGACACACAGATTCCTGGGCCCTGTCCAAGGAGTTCTGATCATCATCCTGTTGTTGGGTTCTTAGGTCAAACAGCAATCTTTTAAGTAGTGTATGGTGAAATCCTGGAAATCTAATTTACAACTTTCAAATTATAGCTGGAGATAGCTGGTTATATTCTGTTCAATTTGATTAGAGTGAGCTTGTAGTCTCTGTGGATCAGGAACACTGGGTCTGATGTGTATGTGCCTTTACTGGTCCATATGGGAAGGGCAGGTAGTCACCAACTGTATTCTGAATATCACGCTGATCACACCTGGAAGATGTCATCTGAGAGTGATTAGTACCAAGGAGCAGAGTTGAAAACTTTGCCCTGAATTTGGGCACCTCCACCTGTACACCATTAGCCCAGTCTAGCCGCCTTTCATGTACCCAGATTCAGAATTCAACAGAGACCAAGCAAATGGGCCGAGCAAAGCCCATTTATTCAGAGCTTGCGTTTTGCCAGAGACTGAAAGGCAGGCAGAGGAGTGGGAGAGCCTCACAGCAGCGGGACAGAGGGAAGGCTCCGGTGATCCCTGGGGGAGGCTGCTGGCCCGGGGAAGCTCGGGGCAGGCTGACGAGAAGTGGGGTGTTCTGTGTGACTGGTCAGGGGTGTGTTGTTTTTTCTGGCTGGTGCTAAGTTGGAAGCAGGGACAAAAATTAGGGAAGCTGTCACTAATTGATCAAGTCCTGGCCATCTTGGGTCAGTTGTTGCAGAAAGCATTATTGAGTTTCCTAGTTTGGTCCTAGCAACAGCAGTCTGGCCTCTCACGAGGCTGAAGTACAGCAGACTGGCTTCTGGGGTGTTTATTGCAGATAAGGGGTTGGGTGTTCAAACAGGTCGCTTAGGTTGTGGGTCAAAGTTCTCTTTTTTAAATATGGTTTTACCTTTAAACGGTTTGGAACTGTTTGTATATTTATTCTCTCACAGCTACTGTTAGTTTCTGATGTCGTCAGTTCATAGTTGACCCAAACCCCCTCATCCCTCGAGGTCTCCCTCTGTGTTTGTGTAGGAGAGTTTGCGTGGTACTGGGGACCTGCCAGGCTTTCCCACACTCCACGTCCTCTCAGCCTGTCCTGCTGTGCCGTCATCTCCCTGCAGATGGCCCTGCCCGGGGCGCTCCTGAAGTGAGCGAGATTCTGCAGGCAGCTCCCAGGGAGAGCTTTAGTCCTTTAGAGGCTGGTGACTTCTGCTTGTTTAACATGTTCATTCCATTTTTGAAGAAAATGGAGCATAGTATTTTGGTAGTACTACTAGAAATAGGAAGTTGTTTGTCATGTAAATTTATTTCCTTATAACTGTCACTTTTCTTAAGAGCTAAGCATTATGATTCTGAACAAATGTTCTGAGATCCAAAACCCCAAGAGTAGGGAGCTCTGGGCCCCGAGGACCTTCTGGAAGCCGAGGGAGGGGGCTGGAGGGGTCTCTGGCTCGGGCTCAGCTGTGCACACAGGGGTCTCAGAAATGGGACAGGGGAAACACTCCCCAAGGGGGCCGGTTTCCCACGGAATTAACCTCTTTTAAATATTTCCACTTCTAGGTCTGTGGGCAGGGATTATCCTCTGCACAATCTGTCAAGCTGTGTGTTTTCTAGGCTTTATTGCTCGGCTGAATTGGGAAAGAGCCTGTCAGCAGGTAACTGTTCTCATCACTGTCTAGAAAGGTTCCCCTCCTAGAAAACAAGCAAAATTAGTGTGCTCTCTCTTTCTCCCCCCTTCCTCCCTCCCTCTCTCTCTCTCATTTTGGAAGATTCTTTTCTCTTTGTATCACAAAGGCTGCTTTCTTGTTGTTTTCACTGCATGTAATTCAGACGTGAAGAGCCAGATGACCCTTACTTTATCCATTCCCCTTCTGCCTGAAAAGCCAATTTCAGGACAAAATTTGGAACTGGAGAGAGATAGGTAGGACACCATCAAATTTATCCTGATACTGTTTTTTTAATGATCCCAAAATATTCCATTAAGATACTTGTGTGCATCTTTTCAGCTTTCTAGGGTCAATGTGGGATCTGAAAAATAGGTGATAGCTAAATGAGGTGAAGGAACAAGAAGGAATAACTCTAAATGATCTTGGTCCCCGTCTTCCCCCTCATCTTGTGCTTTTCTGTCCAGCCTTCCCCACCCACTGAGCCCTGTCAATCATTCTAAAGATGATTCCATACTTGTGACCTAGAGAAGCGCCAATGTTACATGTCAGTTAGAGACAATATCTCAGCTTTTCCTAAACTGGAGAGTCAAATCAAATGTTTTAACAACACTGTGGTAAAGCCTGGTGGATTTACTGTGTGTTTCATCTTGTAGGCTCAGGTACATGCCAATGTGAAAAGAAATATGGCCCCGGATGTGACTCCTCTCTCTCAGGGCCTCCTTTGCCCAGGTATGATGTCACTGCCTGTCCAGGTGGTCCTGTAAGGGCCATCTGTGGGACACAACGGGACTTGCTGCCCTGAGCTCCCATTTAAATAGGGCAATAATGTTTCAGAAACAAACAATAACATCGATAAATGCCCAGTTTGAGGCAAACAGATCTGAGATTTGTTTGCTGTGATTCCAGACATTAACATACTGCTGTAGATGATTAAAGGCTGCAGGTAGCCAACTCCTGGCTCATCTATGGTGCTCATCCAGGCATTCTGGGACACTCCTAGTGCATGGCGATGCTGTGCCTTGATCTCATCTTGGAAGCTGACATTCGTATGTTGTTTCCATGGTGTTCTCCTGTTTGTCAGGCAAACATGGGCCTTAAACATCATTGTTTTGACTTTTGACTATTGCTTCTGATGGACACCATGCAAATATGTTTATCATATTAACAGTAACCCCCCCCCCCCCCGGGGTCCCAGTTCCTGAGGCATTTAGTCATGTGCTCACACTGTTCTTTTGCTGCTTTGTCATGGAAATGCCTTTGAGTTCACAGACTGGCTGAATTACAGTCAGTGGTCAATTCTGTGATTCCTACCAGATCTCACTCATGTGTCTAGTCTCCCCTGTGCCTGGTTATCTCTGATTGTGTTCCAGACTTTTGTACCTGAAAATTGTCTGTCAAAGTTAGCTGAGTTCTAAGGCGATGTCTCTCTCCAGAGAAGATATTCCTTTGCTTCTGTCCAACACTCACTGTTACTAGTAGCCTAGAGCAATTTCAGAAGTGGAAGTTTCTGGACCACCGGCTGAGCCAAAGGTGACCAGTGTAAAGGCCCATTTACTTCTGGTTCATCCTTAATTCTCGGATGCAGCCCTTCAGTGCTCCAACCTGGACTGTGGAGGGGTTTGCCAGGGTTGCTGCTGAGCTTCCCAAAGCGCTGCTCAGTCCATGTGGAGATCACTCAGGTCAGCAGCCGCCTTGGAGCCGGTTTCCACCTGCCCCAGATCTTGCCTGGTGACTGACTTTTCATCATGTTGTTAGTGCTCTAGCACCTTCCAGGTGACATTTTTCATTTATTTTATCCAGCTTTTGTAATTATCTTCAGAGAGTGGGCTGGCCCCAGTTTTCTACCATCTGCCATTTGTTAAAAGTTGGGATGAGAATAGTACTAACCTCTCCCTGCAGTTGAGAGAGTTCAGGGGCTCACACTGTGAGTGCCGAGTGTAGTGCCCAACTCAGAGTGAGCATGAGGTGACTTCATTCTATTTGAAACTGTTTTCTCCCAGAACTCCAAGGACGTTGTAGCATGCCTGCTACCCACTCACGTTTACTAAAAAGTGAATGCCAGTCTCATTCTCGTTCTGTTAGGTTATCTGCCCTTATCTTTCTCTTGGGAAGCTTTTAGGATATTTTTCTTATTCTTACTATTCTGAAGTGTCATGAGACTAAACCCAGGACTCAGAGTCACTATCATGCCCGGTGCTTAGCAGGTCTTCCAGAGAAAGGATTCACATCTGTCTTCAGTTCTGCAAATGGCCTTGAATTATTTCTCTTTTCTGTTGACCTTATTCCCTTTCTGAAATGATTGTACAGGTGTTGGCCCCTTGAAAATTTCCCCTATAAACCCTAACTGAGAGAGCTGTCGCATTTCCCTGGTTCCTGCCGCGGGGTGGGCACCCGGAGGCCCAGGCCAGCAGCAGGGCTAGCCATGCCTGTGAATCAGAACCTCCCGGCGTAGCACTGCTTCCCGAACAGACTTTCTCCCAGCCAGTATCACACGCTACCCATCGCCTTTCATATGTCTGTCAACCGGTGGAGAAAGTCCTTTCAAGCTGCTAACTAAGTTCCTTCTCCCCTCAGTGGGCCCTGAAAGCCATGGAGAAAGTTTGATGACAGATGTTGAGAAAGAAGACGAGACCCCGTTGGATCAGCAGCTGCAGCAAGAAGAACACCTTCGGGTCCACCCGAAGGACGTGCCGAAGTTGACGGGGCGACAGTTGGTGCTCTGGCGAGGGCTTGTGCTCCTCGGGGCCGTTTTAGTGCTGCTGGTGGGGGTTTTAGTGAGAGTGTGTGTCGGAACTTAGTGGTGTGGCAGGAGAGAGGGAGTCCAGTCAAGTGATACTTTTGAGCCCACGAGCAAATAGTTCATAGGCCCGAAGATGGGAATTTATTTTCGGTTAAGGGCATTCAACTGTGCCCATGGATTTCAAGAATTGAGAGTGCAAAGATATATTTTCTAATGAAGACAATGAACTAAGGTACAAAACTATGTTCTAGTCCAAGACAATGTCTGCAAGATTACATTAGAGTAGCAATTCACCCACCGCTGTCTCAACCAAAGGCCATTGTGTGATGACTACCTTCATCTATGGCTTTGATGTTCTACTTGCTGTTTTTTTTAAAGATAGAAACCCATGTACTGAGTGCCTAAGGATTGTTGCTGTCTGAATTATTTAAAATATATGACTATGTTACAATATAGCTTTCCTTGTGCCTGAGATTATTATTCAATGGAAAATGACATTGTTAATATTCATTTGGGGTCAGATCTCGGGCACTGGAGATGCCCAGGAAACAAAGAGGAGTCCGATGGCATCGATCAGCCGGCTGCCTGTCTGATCATGGTATCATGGTATCATGGCCGGTCTGGGCTGACCCGATGGGAGGGGTGAAGCTGCAGGCTAAGGCCCCACTGGGAACCAGGACTTCGTTTTTTCTAGAGTGGTGGCCATCCCACAGAGAGAAATAAGGGGTTTGAAGAGCTAACTGGGGGAAGAAGTCAGGCCTTTTCCTACTGTGAGAGAAGGGATCTTGAAGTTCGGGTGCAGCAGAAAAGAGGCTGCCAGGGGAGGCAAGGCTGGGGTCCTGGCAGGCCCTGTTTATCTTCTGTCTGGATCTGTTCTTATCTTCAAAAGGCGTGGCCTTTTGGTGGCAGACATGGTGTGCATCAAGGAGTCTTTTGTGTGGCTTGTCTCAGAGAAGAGGTGGTCTTATGAATGCTCCCTTCTCCCTGGCCTTAGAAAATCACTGGGGAAGACTTAGAGCTGTGGAGTGCAAACAACCTTTGCTACATTCCCCTGGGGGCGCGGGTGGGGGCGGTGTCAGAGGACAAAGGCTCAATCGCAGCAGTAGGGTGAGTGGAGACTGCAGTGGATTCGGCCTTCTGGGGGAATTCCCACACCCTTTGCCCCCACACCCTTCGCTCTGGAAGCCTCAGTGTGCCTGCGCGCTGGGATGGATACCAAGGCTGCTCATGGCCTCTGCCATGCAAGGGCAGGCAACAGACACTGTCAGGAAAGTCAGCGACTGCGTGAAACACCCTGCTACTGCCCTGTGACATGCAACGTTTATTAAGGAAAGTGTGTCTTTGAATGAACCAAGTGAAGTGCAGGTAGTATGATTTGTGAAGGGACTACACCCGATATCGGGAGTGCTCATCTCCTTCCCAACAAGGAAATGACCTCTTCTGCCCAAGAGGTGGGTTTTAAAGGGACGGGGGTTTCTCTGAACCCTTTGTCTTGTTTGCAGGCTTTTGGCAGTGCATGAGCAAAGAGTTGAATTCCTTTGTTACAGTTTGTGGGCTTCTTACTGTGCATGCTTAGTTAGTTATATGACCTTCAAGCTTGTGTGTGTGAGGGTGCTTCCCCACAATTCCCCTTGAGTGCCCTCTCGGGGTCAAACAACAATGCTAATTCTTTATCGAATGATCATTAAGTGGGGTGAAACAGAGGTTAACTACCAATAAAGCTATGTGTGGGCAGGCATGGTCCCTACCTACCTGCTAAAAGGCATTTCCTGGCAACCAGGACACGAGGCACTAGCCAGCCACAGTTGCGCAGTCTCAGGGCCCCTCCACCGCTATGCTATCTCCTCCCTCAACTTCCCCCTGAGACCCATGGTTCTCAAACATTCCTTTCTGGGTTGCTGAGAGGGGTGGTCCATCTGCTGTAGCTGCTTCAGACTAGAATGGGACAGCAGACCCTGCCTATTGAGAACCAGGACCCCCGCCCTAGTCTCTCGGGGAGTTGGTGAGGAATTCCTGAGGCTGTCAGGGGTGCGGCACAGTGATGAGCTGTAGCAGCACCCTTAGGAATAGTTTGGAAACCCCGAAGCTTCATCATCGTGACGTGGACCTGTTCAAGTCTGGAAGATACAAATTTGAGAGTGTTAGTACTATGAATAAGTGTAAGAATTCCATTCTGAATTTAATTATTAATATTTTGGTGTCCTGCAAAAGGTATGAGTCCACCTGGGAGGAAGTAAGCAAGCTTCCCTGCAAAAGGCAGGTAGTATAAGGAAAATGCTGATAAGGATAACTGTCCAGGCTGGAGGTGACTTAAAGGCTTCTCTATCAATCACTACTTGGCTTTTGAGTCATCTGATTTTTTGAACGGATTTTGAGGTCCTCTAAGGGTTCACAGTGTAGTCCGGATTCCTCTGCTGGTTGGGGGGATGGGCTGTGTCCACAGGAGCCGACTTCACCCTGGAAACATGAACCCAACTGTCGACCCCTGATAGCTTCACAGCCATGGGGATGCTCAGGAGAGCCTGGTAGGGTCCCTTCCATTTGGGGTTAAGTTGATGTGCAGGGGATCCTTCTCTCCAAGTTTTGAGAAGTACCCAGTCTCCTGGAGATACGGTGGCCTGGAGTTCTCCTTTGGGAGAAGGCCAGACTTCATTCCTGCATTCCTGCCATGCTTCTGTGCCTGCCCCACGTTTGTTATATGCTTCACTGCTTGTTGGATCTTGGCCTCAGATGTTAAATCCAGGGTTAGGAATTTTCCATTTCGGAAAATCTACTCAAATATTTTAATGTGTTATTCTGATATTTTATTTTCCCACTATTTTGGTAGCTTTTACACTGAATTTCTAAGAAAATTGAAAAATAGTATTCTTTTGTGGTATAAAAATATAGTTGGCACACGAGAAGGTGTTTAATGATAATTCAGCTAAAAAAATCCACTTACTCTACCTTATCTTCAGTGTGTGAATTTTATAAAGTCTTATTACCTTAGGAATTTCAAGCTCTATTGTGCAACTGAAATAAGGTGCTTTTCGATCGAGTATCTAATGTCGATTGTATTATCTTGCTTACTGATCCTTCCGCATTTTAAAAATAAAATGCCCTAAAGGATTAGTTTAAATTCTTTTTGAAGGGTTTGGCAAAGATTTATTTTTTTCTATTTCCAGTCTTGTAGAGTAGACACGTGTGCTTAGAAGGAAGCCAACTCTCAGCACGCCCCTAACGTGGGAACGAGAAAGGCACTTGGCAGCTGTCTGGGCGCAACACCTGCGTGGTCACTAACAGCCGCCACCCGCCCAACGCGCAGGCCTGCGTCTGCACCGCACGGGCCTGCCGCGGGCCCCGGACCCCGCACCACACAGCCGCGCCCAGGATCTCCTGCAGCGGCGTGGACACGAGGCCCTGTTTATTGGGATAAACCCTTTATGGAGTCATTCTGATAACAACAGCATTCGTTCTTTCAAAGTAGGGAGAATTTTAACTGATTAAGGTTACAGGCCATTTCTACTAAAACACTACATACATCCTGACTAGCATGGTGTGATGATCTCTGCTCGGGTATGTATAACATCAAAGAAAACCTGCCACCACGTCGTTCCAGTGGGGTCAGTGTGGCCTGCCCGCGGACTGCTCCTGCAGGCGCGGCTGGGCAGGTGCGCAGTGCAGCCCCCGCCTGCCCCCCAAATCCGGCACGCAGCGTGCAGGGGGCAGACCCGCAGGGCAGCCGCCCCGAGGACCCGGACAGCACCTCCGCCGGCCGGGCTGGCCCCGGCGTGAATCCCGCTCCCCTGCGAGAAGCCGCCGATCCCAGTTCCTCGTCTGAAGGTGCTGATGGAGGTGGTCAGCCGCCGCCGGTACAGATGCCCAGGCCAATGGCCAGCGGGGGCGAGAGCAGCAGAGACCGCAGGAGACTGAGGAACTCGGCCAGGAAGACGCCCCCTCCTTCCTGACGCTCGTGTTCCGGATGCTGAGCGTGGCCGTTCGCTTCGGTCCAGGACAGGAGCTCCTCTGGGGGGATGTTCTCCGGCGACCTGACCCGTGCCATAGCTGGTCTGAGTTTTTCTTCAGGATGCTCTCCGCTTCTTGCCTTCTCTCAATGGAATCTTCCTCGGACTGAGAGCCGTTCTCCCCCCGTGCTGTGGCTGCCTGGCTCTGACCCTCGGCCCTGTCTTGTGGGGTCTGAGAGCGAGGTGGGCTGTCGCAGTGAGAGCTCTTGGAACGGCATGTTAGGAATGGCATTTCAAATGAGCTGAGCCTAGCATTGGCCTTGGGGGAGCCCCTGATTCTCCTGAGGTCTATAGGCAGTAATTTAACCCAGTTCCAGAAGTCCTGACAGCATCACTGATGTTCTCTTTGTAGTCTGATGTGCCTGCCTGCCTTCCCGGAGGACTGGGGTCTCCAAGCAGAGTGGAGGTAACATTTTATGCGGAGGGCCTCGGAGGCTGATTGAGTGAACTTAGAGGTGGAGGGACACCCATTATCACTCTGCAGGGAACGTGGGAGACCAAATTGGGGTATTATTTCTTTTAGGAGAGCCTTTACTGCCTCTGTGGCCTTCTCCAGCCTGATCGGAAAGGCTTCAATCCACCCAGCAAAGGTGTCTATTAAATTAGCAGACACTCGTGTCCTTGACAGGGGGGCATCTTGGTAAAATCAACCTGCCAGGCTTTTCCTGGATCGCTTCCCCTCTGCTGAACGGGCTGCAGCAGCGGGGAGGGGTGGCTTTTGCCCAGGGCTGCAGGCGCAAAGTGAGCAGGCTTGGCAAATATTCTTTGTAGTGGTTGCTGGCCCATTGCCTGTCATTAATTTGTGAGCCAACGCTGCAGTAGCATCTCTTCCTATGCGGAAGGAGTCGTGCGGGGCCTTAAAACATCCCATTGAGAAGCCTGGGGAAGGAGAAGTTTCTGGTCATGTAAACCCAGGGCCCTTTCCGAATGCCCCCTTGCTCCACAGCCCGAGACCTCCCCTCAGACGTGCGGTCGGGCTTCAGGCAGCATTGTCCATGGATGGGAGCAGTGCCAGTTCCGCGGTCGGCCTCCGAGCTGCCTTCCCAGCCGCTTGGTCTGCCTTGCCATTCCCTTTGGTAGTAGGGACATGTCCTTCTGGTGACCCCTACAAAGCATGACTGCTACCTGTTTAGGGAGTCTGAGGCCTTCTCATCTGTGCTTAATGGGGAAATTCCTTGCAGCGAAGAGTCCCCTTTCTTTCCAGACGGCATCATGAGCAGGTAGAACAAGAAGGGCATATTTGGCGCCTGTAAAAACACTAATTCTTTCTCCTTATCCTAGGATGAGAGCTCCATAAGAGCCATAATCTCTGCCTTCTGGGCCGAGGTCCAGGGTGGAAGGGGTTGTGCCCAATGGCATCAGATAAACTAACCACGGTGCCTCCTGCCGTTCACTGCCCCTTCTGGACAAAGCTGCTCCCGTCAGTGAACCACTCTTCGTGAGGGCTAAGGGCCGCTCTAAGGAGTCAGCCCTGCCGGCATAGGTAAGATGCATAGTCTCTGAGCAGGAATGAGCTAAGTCTGGAGGTGACCCTGTAGGCATTAAGAAGGCTACATTTAAGGTATTAGAGGTTTTTATAGTTACTTCAGGATTATCCAGAAGGGCCTGATATCTGGTTAATCTAGCTCCTGTTAACCAGAAGCGCCCTTTCATTTCTAATACACCTTGGACCTGATGTGGAGTTAGAACTGCTAACTTGTGTGCAAATGTCAGCTTCACAGCCTCCTAGGTTAATGTGGCTGCGGCTGCAACTGCCCTGAGGCATGGAGGCCACCCTGTTGCTACAGTGCCCAGCTTTGTAGAGAAATATGCAACCGGTTGAGGTTCATTTTCTAATCACTGGACTAAGACCCCTAAGGCTATTCCCTGCTTCTCTGGTACGTATAAAGAGGAAGGTTTGTTTAAGTCAAAGTGGCTGTAAAGTTTTTTCACCTAAGTCCAGCTCACATGCGCTGTGATGCGTGAAGGACTAAACAAACAAACAAATGCCAGGGAGCCAGGAAGAGCCAAGCAGCCGTCCTGGGTTTCCCATAGCCCTGACTACTCCTTAACTTACAGCTGGTGTTTGCCCATACGGTGTTCTCTAGAAGATTTCATCACTTATTTTACAGTGCTTCCCATGCAATTATAGATCTTCTGAGGTATTCTGGGGGCCCTTCTGAAACACTGAAAAGTTATTTTTATTTTATTTTTTAGTAGTCATTTTTTATTATTCTATTACAGCTGTCCCAATGTGTCCCTCTGCCCTCCTCTGCCCATCCTGCCCCTTGCTCCCACAGTCAATTCCCACGCTGTTGTCCATGTCTGTGGGACATTCATACATGTTCTTTGTCTAGTCCCTTCCCTTCTTTCCACCATTATCCCCCTCCCCCTCCAATTTTTTATTTTAGAGAGGGGAAAGGAGGGAGAAAGGGAGGGAGAGAAACATTGATGTGAGAGAGAAACATCGACTGTTTGCCTTTTGCATGTGCACTGGCCAGGGACCAAACCTGCATGCAACCCAGGCATGGCCCGGACTGGGAATTGGACAGTAATCTTTTTTTAAAATATATTTTATTGATTATGCTATCACAGTTGTCCCATTTTCCCCCCTTTATTCCCCTCTGCCCTGTACCACCCCCATTCCCTGCCCTTTAGTTTTTGTCCATGGGTCATACACATAAGTCCTTTGGCTTCTACATTTCCTATAGTATTCTTAACCTCCCCCTGTCTGTCTTCTACCTGCTGCTTATGCTAATTTTTCTCTGTACCTTTTCCTCCTCTCTCCTCCTCCCACTCCCCTGTTGATATCTCTCCATGTCTTATATAAATCCCTTTAACATTTCATATAATAAAGGCTGGGTGATGATGAACTCCTTGAATTTGACCTTATCTGAGAAGCACTTTATCTGCCCTTCTATTCTAAATGAAAGTTTTGCTGGATAGAGTAATCTTGGATGTAGGTTCTTGCCTTTCATGACTTGGTATACTTCTTTCCAGCCGCTTCTTGCCTGAAAGGTCTGTTTTGAGAAATCAGCTGACAGTTTTATGGGAACTCCTTTGTAGGCAACTGTCTCCTTTTCTCCTGCTGCTTCTAAGATTGTCTCCTTATTTTTAATCTTGGGTAATGTCATTATGATGTGTCTTGGTGTGTTCCTCTTTGGGTCCAACTTCTTTGGGACTCTCTGAGCTTCCTGGACTTCCTGGAAGTCTATTTCCTTCACCAGCTTGGGGAAATTCTCCTTCATTATTTGTTCAAATAAGTTTTCAATCCCTTGGTCTTCCTCTTCTCCTTCTGGCACCCCTATGACTTGGATGTTGGGATGTTTAAAGATGTCCTGGAGGTTCCTAAGCCTCCTCATTTTTTTGAATTCTTGTTTCTTCATTCTTTTCTGGTTGAATATTTTTTTCTTCCTTCTGATCCACACCGTTGATTTAAGTCCCAGTTTCCTTCCCTTCACTATAGGTTCCCTGTACATTTCCCCTTATTTCTCTTAGTGTATTCTTCATTTATTCATCTAATTTGTGACTAAATTCAACCAATTCTGTGAGCATCCTGGTTACCAGTGTTTTGAACTGTGCATCTGATAAGTTGGCTATCTCTTCATTGCTTAGTTGTATTTTTCCTGGAGTTTTGATCTGTTCTTTCATTTGGGCCATTTTTTTTTTTCTTGGTGCTCCAGTTACTTTAAGGGGCAGAGCCTTAGGTGTTCACCAGGACGGGGCAACCCATGTGCTATGTGTGACGCTGCCTGTGGGGGTGGGGCCTGAGCGAACAATGGCACTTGTTCCACTCTCTGCACTTCCCCTGCTACCCACAAGCAAGTTGGGCCCTTCTGTGCTGGTTCCCGGGTGGGTGGGCCTATGCAGATCCAAGTCCCTGTGGGTCTCCCCAACAAACTCTCCTGTGAGGCCAGGAGTTCCTCCCACCGCCACCTCAACCCCCACAGGTGTTTTCAATCGGTGGTTTGGGGCTTTATTTCCCTGCAATGGTGGGTTGCGAGGTCTGCTCTGCTCCCCAGCTTTTCCTCCTGGTTTATCTGTACACGAATGAGGGACTGCCTGGTCCACCAGTCTCGGCCCCACTGGGTCAGCGTCAGCCAGCCACGGGTTTCACTGAGTGTGCTCACCGCAGGCCTCTCCTGGCAGCTGCAACGTTGCCCCCACCGCTCCACAAACCGCTGTCTCACCACGTGCTCTCCTCCCGGCTCCGCCCCACTTACCGGTCTGGATGAATATGTCTTCTTTAACTTCTTGGTTGTGGGACTTCCATACAGTTCGATTTCTGTCAGTTCTGGTTGTTTTTTGTTTTTAAATTGTTGTTTTTCCTCTTTTGGTTGTGCGAGGAGGCACAGTGTGTCTACCTATGCCTCCATCTTGGCCGGAAGTCCTCTGGACAGTAATCTTTTGATTTGCAGGATGACACCCAATTAACAGAACCACACTGACCTGGGCTGAAAAGTTATTTTTATATATATTGAAAATTTAACCTGGAAAACCTCGATGTGTAATGAAAACTATGAAGTAATCAATTAGCATTATTTAGCTTGAATATTTTATATAATCTCTAGAAACTTATTTCATCCACATAAAAAGTCCATTAACATGGTCTTATTTTTGTAAAACCCCAGGCAAAATAAAGACATTTCTGTTATTCGTAAACCAATAACTTAAGCTAGCTTTTATTTATTCAGGATTAATTTTAACTTACATGAATTTGAAAAGCAATTGAGTTAGTTTCTATTATTTTTGAGAATTTTAGAATACCAGTTCTTACAAGTTCTTGCCTTTAAATTAATTTTAATTCTATGACCGTCCGGAGGTAGAAAATTATCTCACATTTACAATATACATGTCACAAACAGAGAATAGTTGGATCCATTTTTTTTTGAGGCATTTACAATTTAGATCTCTCCTTGGCAAGTCCAGTTCAAAAAGACTTTTCCCCTGTATAGTAAGGACAGCCATTTTTTTAAAAAAGATTTTATTTATTTTTAGAGAGAGGAGAAGGGAAGGAGAAAGAGAGGGAGAGAAACATCAATGTGTGGTTGCCTCTTGCGTGCCCCCTACTGGGGACCTGGCCTGCACCCCAGACGTGTACCCTGACTGGGAATTGAACCAGCAACCCTTTGGTTCACAGGTCAGCACTCAATTCACTGAGCCACACCAGCCAGGGCAGGGCAGCCATTTTTAAAAAGGACATACCTTTAAGAGTCAGGCTGACACCTAAATGACATCCTAAGTTGATTTATTTATCTAAAACCTATTTTTGAAGCCTCCAGAGACCAATTAAATACATTTCCATTTATTCTTCTTAATTCTATAGCCAGCCTTTTCTCATTGTGCATGCAAAATTAACTTGGAAGGATCAAAGAAGCTCCATCCCCGTCACCCTAGCAGTAATGGGAGGCTGGCTGTGGTGGGCCCTGTTAGCCTGGGAGGCAGGATTTCCCACATTAATTCTGAGATCTGTAGAGTCTGTGCAAACTTCTAGGGAAAGTCAGGCTTTGTGAGCTCATCTCCAGATGAACCAATGCGGGACATCCCTATGGCACTGCTGCACACTCCAGAGGGAGTTTGCCCCAGGCAACCCCAGGAGATTCCTCATCACCTGAAAATAGTCGAGCAAGGGCCAGCAAGAGCTAATGGGACACCATTAGAACCCCAGTGTTTTCCAAGGCTTGGGCTCCTCCCTTGGGTGCACCTGTCCCAGGACCCCCTTCCCTTTTTCCTGGGGCTCCCACGAGCTCCTTTGAGATCAGCAGCGTTACCACTATGGACACCTTCCAGCTCCCATCGCTGACACTTGGGATTCAGGGGTCTGAGCGGAGCCCCCACAACATCTGGCTGTGAAAACCAGTGGGGATTTTCTCTAGGTGAGACAGAGGGCTGCTGGGATCCCGAGAGTCCTCTTAAAAAGACAGGCATACAGACTCTCTGGCAGGAGCTCACCCTGGGCTCCAGCAGAGGGACAGCAGCCAAAGGGAGGGGGAGGAACGTACAGGGAGAAACCAAGTTGTGTGGCTTCAGGATGAGGGCTGGAGGGACAGCGGCCATTGTCCCTGTGTCGAGCCCTCCTCCCACACAGCCAATTCTGAATCTGCCTTAGCCTGGTGAACTCCACTCTCCCCACCTCCAGGACTCCCTGAGGCCCCACCCCACCCAACTCTTACCGCCAGACGCTCTCCCAGTGCCAGCTGCCTGCCTTGGCCCTCGCTGTAGTCTTTCTTGAAAGTCTCAAAGGGGCAGGAGGCAGCAGTGGCAGCCAGGGCTGAGGGAAGAAGGCGGACAATGTGGACTGCATAGACATACACCAATGTGGTCAGGAGTCCACCAGGAACATGGTGGCCACAATCAGACACATTTGTAGGACAATGTCATCCCTCCACGTGCACTAACGGCAATGCCCCAGAGGGCTGGGATCACGTGGGTTCCCTCGCACCAGCTGCTGGTGGCGGTGCTGCGACGGAGCAGCACAGAACGTTGCCTGTATGTGCGCTGGAGAGAGAACTGCGCTGTATATAGGAAGTCTGACGGGATGGACAACAGATGAAGACAACTGAATCAGCTCATTCTTTGGGAATAAATCATATTTTGGAGATAAAATTGTTTGTGTTTTGGGCAGATGGCCAGTCAAAGGGGTTTGCCCCTTTTGGTGTTGGATCTGTTGTCTAAAAGAAAACTTCATAATCAGGATCCCACTGCAACTCTATGAGTAAACAGCTCCTGAGTCCATTTGAAATGCAGTCCAGGAAAACTACGCAGTCAGGACAAACGGCTGGGGAAGGTCAAGCTGCTCCTACCGGGGCAGTTCAGCCTTTCCACGAGGTGGGAGAGGATGCGGCCGATTCAGGGGCTGTTCCCAGTGATGACACATTTTCTGGGCCAGCAGGACCAGGAGGGCCACTGTCCCCTTTTCCAGCTAGACAGCCTGCATCACGTCCACCCTCAGCTGCTGCAGGCCTACCTGGTCCCCCAGGTCCTCCATCTCCTGGGCAGGCTCTTCTTTAGCTGGGTCTCCTAATTGAGAACACCCTCCACTGCCACTTCTTTTTGCCGGGCAACTTTTTGGACAGCCTGCATTGGGTTCGCTTCCTCCTGGTCCACCCCCTCCCATTTCAGGCTGCAGCCGCCCCTCTGGTCCACTTTGTCTGCGACAGAGACCACCTGCCTGTCCAGGCCCTTTCTCCCTCACCCACTTGGCCCTCGCAGGCTGCCTCTTATGCTTTCTCTTTCTCTGCATCTTCCCGGATCACCTCCAGGTGCCCCACTGCCAGCTCCACATGTGGACCTGGCTTTTTTTCTTCCATCAGCTCACAGCGACGTGCCTATATCAGAGAGTCAGGGTCCGCACCTACAGATCCCTGTGGCCGACCTTCACTATACCATAGGGGCGACTATGAGCCAGACAGAGCCAGAATGCTGTCGAGGGAAGCTGAGTTTGAAGAAATCATGACTAGTAACAGGATGATTTTAAGCAGTGCTGTTTTAAGAGCTGTGTCTGATGCCAGCTTGGGTGATTATGTGAGGGCCTCTGAGACACTGGTAACTGCAATTTCTTTAATTAAACAATCCTAAGTATCCGATGATGATTGTTGCAAAGTTATTACTAGATCTTTGCAAGATTGCATTGTGGAAGTGAATCCAAGTCTTACGGTTCTGGATCCAGACATGCACAATTGAGAGAGGGATTGGTGTAGATCACGAAAAGAGAGCCGGCTCCTAAATCTCCAGGTGGAGAGCCTCACGGTGAGCATCACAGAGAGAGAGAGGCAGGCGCGAGGAGACAGCGCCGGCCTGGCAGCTGTAAGAAGCTGAGGGAAGAGGGTCGCCTTCTGAGACAGAATTGTCTTCGTGAGGACGCCTGATGCTTGTTCAGTAGTTTGCTTCCCGTGACTTCACCGAAGCTGTAAGGACTTATGCATAAAATAAATAGGAAGAGATCTACACACAAAAATCTGCATAAATGGTAACCAGTAGCTCTACTTGTATTTTTGATGTTGCTTATGGTTTTATTTGAAGGAAACCTATGTGATTTAAAAAGATATAGCTGTTGCAACTTTAGTACTGGCTATAGCATTTTGGCCATTATAATATGTAAGCAGTTGGAAGGGAGTATGAAGCACATGTTTGTCTTTATAGCAGTTTGTTCTTGTTAAAAATGCTACGATCTGTAAACAGCACCACCTTGGTTACGGCAGCTGCAGTGTCCTAATGGCCTTTCCATGGGCTCATGCGCAAGGCTGCTCAGAGTTGAATGTTCACACCTCGGGGAAAGTCTCATGTTCAGCAATACCTAAAGGTGATGTCACTGTGACGTTCATGCTGTTCTTTAAAAGCACTGCAATAGCGTTTTTGTGTATGCGTCAGTCTAATCTGCGTTCAGTGAACTAGGCATACTAATTAAGTGTCTCTTTCCCCTAATTTTGATATTAGAATAGGTGATCACATGGATATTTAATATAATCAAAAGTAGAATATGTTTCTGTATTCTATTTTTCTAGCTGTTTTTACCCAGTTAGATTGTGATTTTTGCTGAGTGGCATGTAAACTTGTAAAAAATGAAATTTCACAGGCGTAGCAATCCAGGGAGTGAGTTAGGGGTCAAAACAATTTTGTGATTTTTACCACTTTAGTGAAAACCCATACGTTATTTGCAGTTGAATTACAACACAGTTGTACTTAAATGCTTAATTGTAAACTGCTGGCATGGAAGAAATATTTTGACATTTCTGATTTGATGCAGCAGTTGATTATGTTTTTTAAACTTCTATTGGTTGGGAGAGAGAGAGAGATTTGTTGTTCCACTTATTTATGCATTCATTGGTTGATTCTTGGCATGTCGGGAGAATGTTCTAACTCACTGAACTACCCAGCCAGGATTATTTATGTTTTTATATTGATAGTGCTTGTAGTTACTTTTTGAAGCCATACAGACTGTAAGTACAGTAATGTAACGGACAGATTCTAGTAAAGAGAGCCTTAGTTTTATTTTGTGGTTACTGCAGATTTCTGAAGGCTGTGACGTTCATGAACATTGGGCTGTATTCACCTGTGGTGTGATGGGAGACTACAGGTGCACCCTGCCTCCACGGTTTATGGAACTCTGTGTATATTCACACAACCTGTTGATTCATGCAGAGCAGGGGTGTCAAACTCATTTTCACGGGGGGGACACACCAGTCTCGTGGGTCCCTTCAAAGGGCCAAATGTAATTTCAACTCCTTAACAGTTAACGAGTAGTTACACTTATACAGTCCTAAAATTACATCTGGCCCCAGGTGAAAATGAGTTTGACAACCCTGTGCTAGAGTTACTAGTTAATCAAAGATTTTTTCTCCAAACCTGTCTTGCACAAAGACCCACAGGATAAGCACTCGCCTCGCACATGTTCTTAAAATGCAAAATCAGCGTGGTGGTGTTGCCCTGATCAGACATTTTCATAGGCTGGTGCTTCTGAATCACTACGTCAGAAATTTGACTTAAAATCCTTAAGCAGGTTATAATTTGCTTTGAATATTTTTAAGATATGATTATCTTTGCAAAATCTTCTGATAACACACATTGGTTTTTGTAGGGTGAGTGGAGGCCGTCTGGCTTCCTCACCCAGGTGTCTGGGTGGCCAAGGGAAGCCGTGTCCCCACAGCCTTGAGACTGGGTCTGACAAACTTCCCATAACACAAAGTGGGCTGGCATGCGCAGAATTATTTATGTAATGTTCTGGCAATTTTCCAGCTTTGTTCCCCTCTAGTGCTTATACAAGTAGGGGCTTCTCACTGGTTAGACACATGCAAGGGGACAGGTGCCAGGATGGGTTCCCTGCTGGGGAGCAAGGGCCATGACGTGTGACATGCAGGGAGACACGCGGCTTGCAGCGTGCATGGCTTGCCTGCCCGTGAATGCATGCCAGACATCCCAATGGCCCTGTGAATATTACTCTGTCTGCGAAATACCGCGGACCTGCCCGGCCTTGAAGGGTCGCAACACAGTTTTTTAAAAGTATTGCCAAATTTCAGGACAATGCTTAACGTATTTTTGGGCGCCCTAGATAGCAGCGGCGTGCAGCGGTGAAACCCTCCAGAGCTCTGTGCTGCGGTCCTCCCCTTTCTACCTGCGTGTGGCCCCGCTAGTTCTCACAAAATTAGCTCTTTCAAGTTATTCGTTTTATTGCCAGTTTTATTTTAACATTTGTGAGAGCATCTGTGCATGGCATCACTGGTGTTTATCAGAACTGTTTGCTCTCGGTTTGTTAAAGTGTTTCATCTTGTTGAAAGTGCACTTGTCTTTTTATTTTTTTCTAAATTAAATTTACTGGGGTAACATTGGTTAGCACGAGCACTTGCCTTTTTAACATTTGAGACTCGTATCAAAATTGATTTTCTTGTTTTGTGTATAGGTGTTGTTAGTGTTCATCACTTTCTAGCTTTTTAAATTTTACTATCATGCCCAAATGCAAAGAAGTATAGACATAAATATATTCCAAGGGAAATTAGTTCCTAGTAAGCTTAAAACGTTCCTTTCTCAAAAAACTTAAAAATGGAATCATAAAAACCTAACTATGTTTGAACTTGAAACTGGACATTTTATACGGATTAAATCCTGTCTTCACTTTTTCACTGTTTGTCGCTGGAACCCTTCAGCCGCTCACTCTGCGTCACCCTTCGTACTCCCCGCACAGCGGCTCTCGGCGCGTGCCTCCTTGCAGACAGTGCGAATGTACCCAAATCGCTTGCTGCTAGTTCACTGTCATTAAGTTTTGTCAGAAGGAAATAACTTTTTTGTTTGGTCAATTAATTTTTGCAGTCTTTTTCTACCCAATAACACAGGAATGCATAGCTGGAAACTGCAAGACTTGTTTTAGTTTCTATATCCCTTTTGTTCTCTATGGGTTGCCGTGACTTGAAAAATACTCCTTTTTTAATGTGTAAAAACAATCCAAAGAGATAAATCTTTACATAGACATGGGGGGGGGTGGCGGGGAGAGGCGCAGGGGGAAACCAGAGACTTTTTCATTTCTTCTTAATTATAGTGGCTATGGAAACAAATGAGTTTGGCTTTGAACACAGCATTTATTCGTGCTGTGCTGGGACATTCCTTTCAGCCAGTCAAGTGCCAAGAGCGACACAGCAGCTGAAAGGTATCACTTCTGAAGCAATGCCTTGAACTGAGTGTGCTGCACTTCGTTAAAGGAGATATGTTGTGGAAAGGATATTTCAGTGTAAATTTGGAAGTGTTTATTTTGTCAGTTTTCATTGTAGAAGAAAAGGGGCCACAGGCTAAGCCTGGCCAGCTCAGGGGAGGCCTGCCTGGTGGCCTTAGGAACTCAGACCTGAGGTAGCCACGTGGGAAGGTCTGAAGTTAAAAACTTTCCAACTAAAAGCAAGTTATGGTGGGTGGTCATGTCTTAGGCCAGTATTTTCCCTGACAAAGATCAGTCTTTGCTTTAATTAAGACTGTCTGTTATCTTTTTGCATCTACAATAACATCTCTTTGGCATGCTAAATTTCCTTTTTCCAGACTCCTTAAAACACAGACACCTCACCAGAGGGAGACCACAAATCCCCTCATTCTTATTGTTATCATGTTAATTGTTGACTGTTACCTTCCTGTACCCACCTATGTGAAAGAAGTGTGTGTCTATCATTTTACTATTTATCCAGTCCCAGAGGTTTTCCTGCTTCGCTTCCTCCTGTCTCCCTAATCCGTCACCAATGAATTTCATGTCACCCACTTACACTTCCTCTTTTGACTGTAATGTATAAAATAAGGAGCAAGACTGCCATTTTCCGTAGCATTTTCTCAATCCACTGAGGTTTTTCTTCCTGGGAATTGTCATCAGTTTGGCTCAAATAAACTAATAAAAATTCTTATAGGTTTGGATGTCTTTTATGTTGACATCATAAGCAAGATTTGGACTAAGTTGCAGTGGCTATTGACAATAATTTAATCCATTTAATGTCCCCTTTACCTAGAATATTCTCAAGCACTTAACTGCAATTTAGAATTCACAAATCACTTATGGATTGTAGCTTATGGTATTATTATTTTTTTAAGATTTTATTTATTTTTAGAGAGAAGGGAAGGGAGGGAGACAGAGAGGGAGAGAAACAGCAATGTATGGTTGCTCCCCACATGGCCCTCACTGGGGACCCGGCCTGCAACCCAGGCATGTGTCCTGACTGGGAATCGAACCAGGATCCCTTGGTTCCCAGCTCAGGCTCAATCCATTGAGCTACACCAGCCAGGGCAGCTTATGGTATTATTTTTATTTAAGTGTCCTGTAGAGAAGAATGCTTTATTTTTAACTAGTTTTTTGAGGTCAGTTCTTAAACACAGAGGCTTTAATGAATGTTGGAAAATAATTTACAGTAAAGGGGGAAAATTGTTGGAAGGGTAAACACCTGAATACACACTGCTTTATAAAATGAGACACTACTACGAGGCTGTTAGACTGCGTTTGACATTTCAGTTTTCATGACCTTAATGAGCATTGATTTTCCTGTGTCTTATAAGATGACTCTTCCCCAACCGGTGTGGCTCAGTTGGTTGGGCATCAGTCCCACAAAGTGCAAAGTCACAGGTTTGATTTCTGGTCAAAGCACACAGCTTGGCTGCAGGTTCGGTACCAGTCAGGGCGCATGTTGAGAGGCAACTGATCAATGTTTCTCTCCCTCTCTTTTTCCTTCCCTTCCCCTCTCTCTAAAAATAAATAAATAGGGACTTCCTGTCAAGATGGTAACACAGGTAAAAGCAGCTTGCCTCCTCGCACAACCGCATCAAAATTACAACTAAAATACAGAACGACCATCACCGTCAGAAACTGAGTTGAATGAAAGCCTGGCAACTACGAAATTAAAGAACCACATCCATCCAGACTGGTGGGAGGGGCAGAGATGTGGAATGGGCTGGTCCCACATCCATGTGTGGTGGATAAAAATTTGGGAGGGATATCTTGGGAGCGAGGAGTCCCAGCCCCACTCAGGCAGCCCAGCTGAGGGTTCTATTGCCAGTAAAACAAGTTTCCACAACTTCTGGCTTCAAAAACTGGTAGGGATTGAGTCAGTGGACGAAACTTCTGGAGTATCAAGGAGTTCCTCTTAAGGAACTTACATGTAGACTTACTCAGACTCATTCCCTCTGAGCTCCAGCAATGGGGTAGCAGCTTGAAAGGCACCAGCTGCACACAGGGAGGAACTGAAGTGTCTGGCATCAAAGCAAGAGCTAGGGGATAGTTTTCTCCCAGACAGGAATTCAGGCAGTGGTTATTGTCCCTTTTCTGAACCCTCCTCTGCACAGAGCCACAGAGCTGGCAGGCAGAAGCCATATCTGAGACTCCACCAACCTGGCTAATACAATTTTCCCTGCCCTGGAGATCCCCAGAGACTCTGTCCCATCCCACTTATAGGCCCATCCAAGCTTCTCTTCCATATGAGTGTCTGGTATTGGCTCATGCTTCACAACTTCCTAAATCCTCTCAAACAAGCAATAGCCGGCCTCAGTGAGCCCCTGTGCCTCTTGCCAAGTGGTCCCAGGCCTGGCACTAGCAGCAGCTAGCCTAGATCCACAGCTTGGCTTTGCCTAGACATCTCCAAACCCAGCACAAGTAGCAGCCATATCAATAGCTTTATAGCTCAGGTGGGTGGCCCTGGCCAAAACACAGGTAGGGGCTGACCTTGGCCTGCACCACCTGGGAAACTCCAGACCCTGCGCACCCAGTGGATAGCTACAGACCACATCGGAGCACCACCGCCATGCCCCCACACAGCTGATCCTCCATGGATTGCTGAGATTGGTGGTCAGTGGTCACATCCAGTTCTTACAGTTGACTGGCCTGGCTAAATCCCTCCTATTGACCTGCCAACAGCAATTAAGACTCAACTATAAGAGGAGGGTGTACTCAGCCCACACAAAGAGTGCACCTTGAGTATCCAGTTTGGGTGATAGGGGAGGCTGTGCCATTGGACCCTATAGGACACCTATTACATCAGGCCACACTACGAAGACATGGAGTCAAAGCAGCTCTACCTAATACAGAAAAACAAACACAGGGAGGCCACCCAAATGAGGAGACAAAGAAACATGGCCCAAATGAAAGAACAGATCAAAACTCCAGAAAAAGAACTAAACAAAATGGAGAACAGATCAAAACTCCAGAAAAAGAACTAAACAATCTATCAGATGTAGAGTTCAAAACACCATTTATAAGGATGCTCAAGAAACTTACTGAGGACTTCAACAGCATAAAAAAGATCCAGTCAGAACTGAAGGATACACTGATTAAAATAAAGAACAACTTACAGGAAACAACAGTAGAGTGGATGAAGCCTAGAATCAAAGCAATGATGAGGAACATAAGGAAGAAAAAACAATTAGAACAAAAAAATGAAAAAAGAATTAAAAAAGTTAGGATAGTGTAAGCAGCCTCTGGGACAACTTCAAGAGGTCCAACATTTGCATCAGGGTTGCCAGAAGGAGAAGAGAAAGAGCAAGAAATTGGAAATCTATTTGAAAAAATAATGAAAGAAAACTTCCCTAATTTGGTGAAGGAAATAGACATGGAAGTCCTGGAAGCATAGAGAGTCTCAAACAAGATGGATGCAAAAGGCCCACTCCAAAGGAGGAAAAATTGAGACAAATGCAATAGCATAATCAATAAAATAGAATTAAAAAAATAAAAATAAATAAAATCTTAAAAAAATAAGATGGCTCCAATTTTATGTTTTAGGTTTCAGTTTGTTACTTTAAGGGAAAGTTTATACTGTAATTTATTCCTGAAAATACAGTAGTGAGATTCTTGCCTCCCATATGCACCACAACCAGGCATTGAACCTGCAACCTAGGCAAGTGACTGATGTGGGGTGCGAATCCACAGTCTTTTGGTGCATGGGACGATGCTCCAACCAACTGAGCCACAAACCAGGGCCATAAGTGCCTTTTAAATTTGAATCTGTTTAGTTTATTTGCATCCCATAGCTGTCTCTAAATGTTTCTCACAGTTGTATCTACTTCAATGCACATTTAACTATTGCTTATGTTAGATATTTTTGTGCTAAAATATATTAAGTGGGATTTTTATAACAACAACAACAACAACAAAAACCCTCTCAAAGGTCCATAGGCCCAAGGCAGGCAGCAATTGACTCTGGTGTGCCCTGTGTCTTTTTCTGTGTGGCCACAGGCTCAGCATGGGTGCCAAAGCTGAATTTGCATTAATTTGGTGAACACCACTCACTCAACCCTGGTGACTCCCTGAGATCCCAATTCACCCCATTCAAATACCACCCAAGGCTCTTTCAGTGGTTGAGCCTTATGGACAACTGGCAGGTGGTATTGGGCTACAGGGAGCCCAGTGCTTTTGGCAGAGTGGCTCCAACCAGGTACTGGTGGCAGCCAGCCTCAGTTTGCAGCATGGCCTCTCTCAAACACCTCCAGTCCCAATGAAGTTGCCTGCACATTATGGTATCTTTCTTGCTCCTACCAGGTAGCCCCAGGCTGGTCATAAGCAGCAGTTAACCTTGGCCTGCACCAGAGCCTTTCCCAACATGCTCTAGAACCAACATACCTGGTGGCTGTCTTCAGACCACAACAATGTATTGTCTGATTACTCTACAAGTGGCACACTGAAAGGGTAGTGTCAGCAGGCTCCAGAGCTTCTTGAGGTGAATCCCACTCCATGGGGTCAGTCTCCCTCTTCCTCACACAGAAGCACATATACTGTATTGTGGCTAATCCTCACAGCCAGTAAACCTCAGTCTCACCCACTGACATGCCAATAGCAATCAAAAGTCCACTATAACAGAAGAGCACTGGCAACCGACACAGGGAATTCTTCTGAAGCACCAGGCTCAGGTGATCAGGGGGACAGTGCCACTGGGCCCCACAGCTCACCTACTACATAAGGCCACCCTACCAAGACTCAGCAGAACTAGCTAAAACATAGAAACAAATGGAGGCGGCCAAAATGAGGAGACAAAGAAACATGCCCCAAATGAAAAACAGGAGTAACTCCAGAAAATAACTAAACAAAATAAAGCTAGCAATCTAGATACAGAGTTCAAAATACTAGATATAAGGATGCACAAGAAACTTAGGGGAAGAATGATAGATTAATTCAATGAGAACTTCAACAAAGAGACAGTAAGCCTAAAAAAGGACACGGAAACCATAAAAAAAAAAAAAAAAAAAAAAAAAAAAAAAAAAAAAAAAAAAAAAAAAAAAAAAAAAAAAAAAAAAAAAAAAAAAAAAAAAAAAAAAAAAAAAAAAAAAAAAAAGAACCGGTAAGAAATGAAGAATAAAAACATTGAGGATAAAAACTGAAGAATAAAAAAATTAAAAAATAATTCAATTGAGAATACATGGGAAGGAATAAACAGCAAATTAGATAAAGCAGAAAATTGACCAGCAATCTGGAAGACAAGGTAGCAGAAAACATCCAATGAGAACAGCGAAAAGAAAAAAGAATCCATTAAAATGAAAAGAGTTTAGGGGACAAGATCAAGTGTGGGACAACACTCATATCATAGGGGTACCAGAAGGAGAAGAGAGAGCAAGGGATCTACAACCTATTTGAAGACATCATAACTAAAAAATTTCATAACCTGGTGAAGGAAATAGATATGCTGGTCCAGGAAGCAGAGTCCCAAACCAGATGAACCCATAGAATCCCACACCAAGACACACCAAACTTAAGGTGGCAAAGGGTAAAGACAAAGAGAAAGGCAGGTAGTTACCAACAAGGGAGCTCCCATTGATGTCACCCAATTTATCAATGGAAAATTTTCAGGGCAGAAGGGATTTGCATGATATATTCAAAATGATGGAAAGCAAGGACCTATAGCCAAGACAACACTGAATAGCAAGGCTATCATTTAAAATTGAAGGAGAGATAAGAGCTTCCCTGACTAGAAAAAACTAAAGGAATTAATCATTACAAAATCAGTATTATAAGAAATTTTGGAGCTCCCAGTCAAGATGGAGGCATAGGTAGACATGCCTTGCCTCCTTGCACAACCATAAGAAGGAACACAACTAAATTAAAAAGGAAAAACACTCAGAACTGCCAGAAAGTCACCCAGAAAAACACTCAGAACTGTAAGTAAGTCTGACAACCAAGGATTCAGAGAAGCTATATTCATCCAGAAAGGTAGGAGGGGTAGAGACTGGGAGTCAGAGGGGAGAGGACTCAGTGTTGTGGTGGCAAGCTAGGTGTGGAGAGGCAGAGAGGTGGCGGCTGCCAGCAGACCGGGCAGCCCCACATTCACATGTGTTGGGTAAAAATCAGGGAGATACCTTGTGAGCGACCACGCAGCCCAGGGCTCCAGCACCAAGAAAAAGAAAGCCACATAACTTCTGGCTATGAACCCAGTGGGGATTGGGGCAGTGGAAGAAATTGCCAGTACATATGTAAACCCACCCACCCTGGTAACCATAACCAGGGAAGCCAGATGGTGGGGTGCTAATCTCACACAGGAAGTGGATGAAGTGACCGGAAACAGAGTGAGGGCCAGGCAAGTCCCCAGATGTCAGCCAGCAGCAGCAATGTCCTCTCTTTGACCCATCCCCCACACATAGAACCATGGTTACCCTGACCTGGTGAATACCCAAGGCTCTGCCCCATATGACTTAATAGGTTCACTAAAACAGATTCAAAGAGGCTCTACCTAGTACACAGACACAGGGAGACTTCCAAAATCAGGAGACAAAGATATATGGCCCAAATGAAGGAATAGACCAGAATCCCAGAAGAAGAACTAAGTGATGTGGAGAAAGCTAACCTATCAGACACAGATTTCAAAACACTGGAGGTCAGAATGCTCAAAGATCTCATTGAGTATGGCAAAAAAATAAGGGAAGAAATGAAAGCTCTACTAAGGGAAATAAAGAAAAATCCAGATCTTCACTTTTCTTCTGTCAAGATGGAGGTGTAGGTAGATATGCTTCACTTCCTTGTACAACAAAAAGAAGGCTAACAACCAATTTAAAAACAAAAAACCAGAACTGCCAGAAAATAAAAATATATGGAAGCCCAACAACCAAGGAGTTAAAGAAGAAACATTCATCCAAACTGATAAGAGGGGTGGAGAGGAGAAGCCAGGGCAGAAAGGACACAAGACAAGGTGGCAGCTGGTAGACTGGGTGGTCCTACATTCATGTGCAGATAAGCCGGGAGGAACAACTGGGTAGCGAGACAAATCTTGCAACTCAGGGTTCCAGTATGGGAAAAATAAAGCCTCAAAACCTCTGGCTGTAAAAACCTGTGTGTGGGGGGGGTGGTGCAGTGGCTGGAGAAACTCACTGCCTCACAGGAGAGTCCATTGGAGAGGCACACGGGGTCCTTGAATGTACACAGGCCCACCCACCTGGGAATCAGCACCTGAAAAGGCAGGATCTGCTTGTGAGAAGCAAGGGAAGTGACGGAAAGTGGGCCAAGAACAGAACAAGTGACATTGTTCCCTCTTGGACCCCTCCCCCACATACAGCACAACAATGCAGTGAAGTGGGTTGCCCTGCCCTGGTGAATACTTAAGGCTCCACCCCTTACCACATAACAGGTGCATCTAGATAAAGAAATATGTCCCAAATGAAAGACCAGATCAAAACTCCAGAAAAAGAATTAAGTGATGAAGAGATGGCTAACCTATCAGAAGCAGAGTTCAAAATACTGGTAACCAGTATGCTCACAGAAATTATTGAGTATGGTCGCAAAATAAAGGAAAAAAATGAAGGCTACCCAAAGTGAATTAAAGGAAAATATACAGGGAACCAACAATGAAGGGAAGGAAACTGGGACTCAAATTAATGATTTAGAACAGAAGGAAGAAATAAACATCCAGCCAGAACAGAATGAAGAAAGAATTTTTTAAAAAAGAGGAGAGGCTTAGGAACCTCCGGGACAACTTTAAACGCCCAACATCTGAATCATAGGGGTGCCAGAAGAAGAAGAGGAAGAGCAAGAAATCAAAAACTTATTTGAAAAAATAATGAAGGAAAACCTCCCCAATCTGGCAAAGGAAATAAACATGCAAGTCCAAAAAGCTCAGAGAGTCCCGAAGAAGTTGGACCCAAGCAGGAACACACCAAAGCACACCATAATTACATTGCCCAAGATTAAAGATAAGGAGAGAATCTTAAAAGCAGCAAGAGAAAAGGAGAGAGTTGCCTACAGAGAAGTTTCCATAAGATTATCAGCCGATTTCTCAAAAGAAACCTTGCAAGCAAGAAGGGGCTGGAAAAAAATATTCAAAGTCATGAAAGGCAAGGACCTACATCCAGGATTACTCTATCCAGCAAAACTATCATTTAGAATGGAAGGGCAGATAAAGTGCTTCCCAGGTAAGGTCAAGTTAAAGGAGTTTATCATCGCCCAGCCCTTATTATATGAAATGTTGAAGAAACTTATCTAAGGAAAAGAAATTCAAAAACTACAAACAATAAAATGACAACAAACTCACAACTATCAACAACGGAATCTAAAAGCAAAAAAAAACAGAATCACAGAAATGGAGATCACATGGAGGGTTATCAGTGGGAAGAGGGAGGGGGAGGATGGGGGGAAAAAGTACAGGGAATATTAAGCATAATTGGTAGGTACAAAATAGACGGGGGGAGATTAAGAATAGTATGGGAAATGGAAAAGCCAAAGAACTTATATGTACAGCCCATGGACATAAACTAAGGAGGATTAATGCTGGAGGGAGGGGGGTGTAGGGTGGAAGGGGATAAAGGGAAGAAAAAATGGGACAACTGTAATAATAATCAATACAATATATTTAAAAATTAAAAATAAAAATAAAAGAAAAATCCACAGGAAACTAGCAGTTAAGGGAAGGAAGCCAGGATTCAAATCAATGATTTGGAACCTAAGAAAGAAAGAAACATTCAGCCAGGACCAAATGAAGAAACAAGAATTCATAAAAATGAAGAGAGTTTCAGAAGACTCTGGGATATCTCCTCAATGGCCAAAATCTAAATCAGAGGGATGCTAGAAGGAGATGAGAAAGAGTAAGAAACTGAAAACTTATTTGAAAAAATAATAAAAGAAAACTTTCTTAATTTGGCAAAGGAAATAGACATATATGCCCAGGAAGCACAGAGAGTCCCAAACAAATTGGACCCAAAGAGGTCCACACCAAGACACATCAAAATTAAAATGCAAAAGGTCTAAGATAAAGAGAGAATCGTAAACGCAGCAAGAGAAAGGCAGAGAGTCAACTATAAAGGAATTCCCATAAGATTATCAGCTGATTTCTCAAAAGAAACTTTGCAGGCAAGAAGGGAATGGCAAGAACTATACAAAGTGATGGAAGGCAAGGACCTACAACCAAGATTACTCTATCCAGGGAAGTTATCATTTAGAATTGAAGGACAGATAAAGTGCTTCCCAGATAAGGTAAAGCTAAAGGAGTTCATCACCACCAAGCCTTTACTACATGAAATGTTAAAGGAACTTATTTAGGGAAAAGAAGAAGATCAAAACTACGAATATTAAAATGACAACAAATTTGCAACCATCAACAACTGAATGCAAAAAACAAACAAAAAAACCCAAACAAACTAAGCAAACAAGCAGAACATGAATAGAATCAAAGATAAGGAGATCATTTGGAGGGTTATCAGCTGGGAGTGGGGAGGGGGAGAATGGAGGAAAAGGCATAGGGATTTAGAAGCAAAATTTGTAGGTACAAAACATACAGGGAGAGGTTAAGAATAATATAGGAAATGGAGAAGCCAAAGAACTTATATGTGCAATCCATGGACATGAACTAAGAGGGGGGGATCCCTGGAGGGAAGGGGAGAACCAGGTGGAGGGGGGTAAAGGGGGAAAATTGGAACAACTGTAATAGCATAATCAATAAAATACACTTTAAAAAGAAACATTAAAGGGACCTCTCTAAGAAGAAGAATTAAAAAATAAAAAGTATGAATAATAATATGGCAATAACTACTACATACCTATCACTAATCACTTTAAATGTAAGTGGGTTAAATGCTACAATCAAAAGACATTGGGCAGCAGAACTGATAAGTAAACAAGTCCTATACATACGCTGTCTACAAGAGACCTACCTCAGATTGAAAGACAGGCATAGACTGAAAGTAAAGGGATGAAAGTGATATTTCATGCAAATGCAAATTAAAAGAAGCAGGAATAGCAATACTTATATCAAACAAAATAGACTTGAAACAAAGGGTATTATAAGAGACAAAAAGGACATTTCATATTTATAAAGGGATCAATCCAACAAGAGGATATAACCTTCTAAACATTTATGCACCCAACATAGGAGCACCTAAATATATAAAACAAATCTTGATGGACATAAAAGGAGAGATTGACAGTAATATAATCTACTTAAGGGAAGACTTTAAAACCTCATTTTCATCAGTGGATAGATCTTCCAGGCAAAAAAGTGAATCAGGAAACAGCAACCTTAGATGACACATTATACCAGATGGACTTAGTTGACATTTTTAGAGCATTTCACTCTAAAGCAGCAGATATACAAACTCTTCAAGTGCATGTGGAACCTGTTCCAGGGTAGACCACACGTTAGGTCACAGAACAAGTCTCAGTAAATTTAAGAGGATGGGAATCATATCAAGCATCTTCTCTGACCAAAATGCTATGAAACTAGAAATCAGTCACAGGAAAAAAACTGAAAACTACACAAACACATGGAGGATACCTAACATGTTACTAAACAATGAATGGGTTAACAATGAGATCAAGAAAATTAAAAAAAATACCTTTTAACAAATGAAAATAAAAACACAATGACAAATCTATGAGAGAGTGAAAGCAGTCCTAAGAAGGAAACTCATAGTACACACCAACCTCAAGAAACAAGAAAATCTCAGATAAACAATCTAAACTTACACCTAAAGGAACAAGAAAAAGAACAGCAAACAAACCCAAAGTGAGTAGAAGGAAGGAAATAATAAAGATCAGAGCAGAAATAAGTAGAATAGAGTCTAAAATAAACAATGTAAAACACCAATAAACTCAGAGCTAGTTCTTTGAAAAGATCAACAAGATTGTGAAATCTTCAACAATACTCATCAGAAAAAAAAGAGGATGCAAGTTAATAAAATTAGAAATGAAAGAAGAGAACAACTGACACCACAGAAATAAAAAGAATGGTAAGAAAACACTACTAACAATTGTATGCCAATAAACTGGACAAAGAAATGAATAAATTCCTAGAAACATACAATCTTCCAAAGCTAAATCAAGAAGAAACAGAAAATCTGAACAGACTACTACTAACAAAATCAAATCAGTAATCCAAAAATGGCCAACAAACAAAAGTCCTGGACTGAATTCCTTCCTAGGTGAATTTTACCAAAACTTCAAAGAAGAATTAACACCTATTCTGAAATTATTCCCCAAAAATTCAAGAGGAGGGAAGACTCCCAAGCTCATTTTATGAGGCCAGCATTACCCTGATTCCAAAACAAGACAAAGACATTACAAATATGTATATATTTGGCAATATCTCTGATGAACTTAGATGCAAAAATTCTCATCTAGATATTAGCAAACCAAATTCAGCAATACATTAAAAAGATCATACACCACAATTGAGTGGGATTCATTCTTGGGATCCAAGATCGGTCAAGGTCCACGAATCAATTCACATGACACACACATAAACAATGAAGGATAAGAATCATGTAATCACATCAGTAGATGCAGAAAAGCCTTTGACAAAATCCATCACCCATTTATGATGAGAATAGAGGGAACATAACTCAACATAATAAAGGCCATATGTGACAAACCCACAGCCAACATTATACTCAAGGAGGAAAACAAAGTGTTTTCCCAGGAGGACAAGTAGGAGTGGAAGCGGGGGGTGGGGGCAGGGGGAGGGGGGAGAATAGAAGATGGTAGTGCCCGTCCTGCCAGAGGTGGAGGATGGGTAGGTGGCCTTGTGCATGCCCCCATCTCTCTCTCCATCTACGCCTACCACACGGAGCCGGGAAGGAGCAGGACTCTGAACACCAGGCCCCCTGTGACTTTGCCTCCGGCTGGGGTCAAGGATTTGGTCTTTGGGGTTCCATTTTTGGAAGGGCTGGTATATTCAACCAGCCAAGCAGTTTCTTTGGATTTATCCTTTATGTACTAGTGTTACTAATTGGCAAGGCAACAGGTGCAGTCACAGCGTTGACCCTCAGGACCGCCTCCATGTGTCTGTCACCAGGTCTTTGCACCTGGCCTACATTCTGTGCCTGGGGCTGAAGGAGTTTTGCATCATCTGCTGAACATCATTCTTCTTATCAAGTGCAAATGGCTGGCTGACTTGAGTGAGGCCTGGAGTGGCAACTGCAGCCCATGCAGGGCTGACAGCCCAGGGAACCCTTAACTGACTGTCTCAAGTCCCTTCTTCCATTAAGTTAATTTTGCAGCACTAAAAAAAAAAAACTTTTCACAACACTTTCCTAAGAATCTTAAACTGATTTTTAAAAACCTTGTAAATTAGAAGGGTATTTTCTGTGTCAATCTTCATTTTAAATATGGGCACAAAAAAAAAAAAGGCTATGCTGAGCCAAACTTTAGCTTTACTCTGAAGATGTTTCTGAAATAACTAAATGTAGCCCTCAGTTGTAAAGTGAGCAGCCACTGCTAGTAATTCTCCAATGTGTATAAATTTCAGGTATGACAAATGTGATTGTGACATGAAAATATTTTAGAGGAGATACTGTATTAAGTATTGCCATGTTTACAACATGTAATATGTTTTTAGCTGATGGATTTAAAGATTGTAGAGCCCAGTAGAATTCATTTCTGTGATATTTGTAAATAAAAGTAGAAATATTGGGAAAAAATAAATGACTGGATAAAGGAGGAATGTTACATATGTATAATGGAATATTACTTGGCCACAAAAAAGAATGAAATCTTATCATGTGATAACATGGATCGTATTTTGAAGGTATTATGCTCAGTGAAATAAGTCAGACAGAGGAAGGCAAATATATGATTTCACTTATACTCTGTGTGAAATCTAAAAAACAAAATAAACAAACATAAGAGAAACAAACTCATAGATACAGAGAATATTTTGATGGTTGCCAAGTGGGAAGAAGTTTAGGGGGATGGGTGAACACAGGGAAGGTATTAAGCTGTACAAATTGGCAGTAATAAAATTAATCAGAGGGATATAAAGTACAGCATAGGGAATATAGTCAATAATATTGTAATAATTATGTATGGTTCTAAAGAACATGGGTTCTAAACTTAGCAGGGTGATCACTTTGTCAGTTACATAAATGTCGAATCACTATGTTATACACTGAAACTAGTATAATATTGTATGTCAACTGTAGTTGGAAAATTAAAAATTTATTTTAAAAATATCAAAAGAAAAACCTTTATAGTAGTTATCCTAGAGTTTGCAACATACATTTACAGCTAATCTATTTTTTCAACTAACACTGTTCTGCTTCGTGGATAGTACAAGTGTCTTATAACAGACTATCCCAGTTCCCCTCTCTCAGCCCTTATAACATTGCTGTCAGTGATTTCAGTTATCTGTCAGCCACAATAACTAAGTGTTTTGTTGCTATTATTATTTTCAATAAACTTTTATCCACTAGACCAATTAAGAATAAGAAAATATTTTATTTTATCTTTATTCCTTCTCTAAGGTTCCTTCTTTCCCTACGTATATCCAAGTTTCTGATGTATGTATATGATTTTTCTTCTCTCCTAAGAACTTCTAACATTTCTTGCAAGGTGGGTCTATTGGCAACAAGTTTTCTTAGTTTTTGTTTGAGAAAGTTTTTATTTCCCTTTCACCTTTTTGAAAAATATATTTTATTGCTCTGGCTGGCGTAGCTCAGTGGATTGAGCGCAGGCTGTGAACCAAGACGTCGCAGGTTCGATTCCCAGTCAGGGCACATGCCTGGGTTGCGGGCCAGGTCCCCAGTGGGGGCCACGTGAGAGGCAACCAAACATTGATGTTTCTCTCTCTCTCTTTCTCCCTCCCTTCCCCTCTCTAAAAGTAAATAAATAAAAATCTTAAAAAAATAAAAAATATATTTTATTGATTATACTATTACAGTTGTCCTATTTTTCTCCCTTTATTCCCCTCCACCCCATACACCCCCCATTCCCCGCCCTTTAGTTTTTGTCCATGGGTCATACACATAAGTCCTTTGGCTTCTACATTTCCTATGCTATTCTTAACCTCCCCCTGTCTGTTTTCTACCTACTGCTTACGCTACTTTTTCTCTGTACTTTTTCCTCCTCTCTCCCCCTCCCACTCCCCTGTTGATATCCCTCCATGCCTTATATAAATCCCTTTAACATTTCATATTATAAAGGCTGGATGATGATGAACTCCTTGAATTTGACCTTCTCTGAGAAGCACTTTATCTGCCCTTCTGTTCTAAATGAAAGTTTTGCTGGATAGAATATTCTTGGATGTAGGTCCTTGCCTTTCCTGACTTGGTATACGTCTTCCCAGCCCCTTCTTGCCTATAAGGTCTCTTTTGAGAAATCAGCTGACAGTCTTATGGGAACTCCTTTGTAGGTGATTGTCTCCTTTTCTCCTGCTGCTTCTAAGATTCTCTCCTTATTTTTAATCTTGGGTAATGTCATTATGATGTGTCTTTGGGTCCAACTTCTTTAGGACTCTCTGAGCTTCCTGGACTTTCTGGAAGTCTATTTCCTTCACCAGCTTGGGGAAATTCTCCTTCATTATTTGTTCCAATAAGTTTTCAATCCCTTGGTCTTCCTCTTCTCCTTCTGGCAGCCCTATGACTCGGATGTTGGAACGTTTAAAACTGTCAAGCTTGTCCACGTTAATCCTCCAGCAAATTATCAACTGCAGCTTAAGTTTTCCTACCCACCACCGGCCTCTGTTCTGGTGAGCTCTGTCTGCCTGTCTGTCCAATTCAACTAGCAGTAGTCATCCTTGTGACCTCATGTCTCTGGTGGATCTAACAAGAGCAGATGACATTCAGTTTGGTCAGCTTTTTTTCTTGGTGATAGTGTGATATCTGTGTCCACAGTTCCTGACACAAGAACTTCTAAATCACTTTGAATTTCCCAAGCAGTTTCCTGAGAGAAGCATCTTTTATTATTCATGATGAGCCCCTTTCAACCAAGCCTCAGTTATTATGCTAATAAATTGATTCTTGTGGGTGGGGAGCCCTCGGTGGCTTCAGGATGGGGGTCAACCAACAGAAAGACCAACATATGATTAGAGGGTTGGAACTTTCTGCCTCCCCCCAACATCCAGTGAGGGGAAAGAGGCTGGAGATGAGTTAAGTCACCAATGAATGGCCAGTGATTTAATTAATCATACGTATATAATGGAATCTCCATAAAAACATCTAAACAACAGATTCATAGTGCTTCTGGGTGGGCGAATGCACTGAGGAGGGGAGGGCCTGGAAGCTCTCCACACAGCACCTGCACCGACCCAGGGGCATCTCCCCCGAGGGGCACCCTTTGTGGTGATGATTCATAATCATGTGTAAAGCAGTTCCCTAAGTCCTGTGAGCCATTCTAGCAATTTACCAAATCCAAGCAGAAGGTCACGAGAACCACCAACTCATAGTCAGTCAGAAGTACAGCTGGCCTGGACTTACAATTGGCTTCTAAAGTGGGGAGGGCCAGTCTTGTGGGATTGAGCCCTTAACCTAATGGGGTCTGACAGTGACTCGAGATATTTAGTGTCAGAATTGAGTGGAATCTAGAAATTGGGGGAAGCGGTTGTTGGTGTGGAAATCCGTCCCCCCATTTGGTGTCAGAGGGGCTGAGTCACAGTATTCATGTCTTGAGGACAAGGGTGAGGGTTTCCACGCTTCTTCAATGTCACACTGAAAACACAGTCTTCTAAATAGTTTTTAATTTCTTTTATAGTATTTTCAGATTTCTGTAGTACTTAATTTTTTTCCTGATGGTTGACAATAAATTCTTAGATATGACAACAAAGTGGAAGCAACAGAAGAGAAAAATAGACAAATTGGGCTTCATCAGAATAACAAACTGTGGATGACAAAGGGCCACATATTAACCCCACAAGCTCAGGGGAGGCCTGCACAGCAGGCAGCCGCACACACTCAGACCTGCAGTGACCACGTGGGAAAGCCTGCAGTGAAAACTCATTGACTTAAAGCAGGTCACGGCGGGCAGTCACGTCCTAGGCTAAACTCTTCCCTGACAAAGTCGATCTTTACCTTAACTGAGCCCGTCTGCTGCCTGTTTGCATCTGCAGTAACATCCCTTTGGAATGCCTGGGTAATTTCTTCTCTGG
>PVJI01011394.1:0-56396 GCA_004026765.1 Micronycteris hirsuta | reverse complement strand
CTCTAAATAAATAACATGGTGTAATCTCTCTCCTCCCACAGTTGTATATTTGATGCCCACACACTGCCTGCTGGTGGAGGAGGCACTCATCAGATATGTGCTAATGAATGGATATAAATATTTAATAAATTAGAGGCTACATTTTGACAGAGTGCCATGAAGTACAATCTGCTCCTAACTTGTTCACCTCTAAAATGTTTATTTTAAATTACAGTTTTATAGATTTTTCATTTAAAAATAATGTTTTAATTTAGATAGAAATGCAATATAATATTGCATTAGTTTTAAGTGTACACCATAAGTGGCTTTATAAATTGAGGTATAGTTAACGTATAACATTATATAGGTTTCAAGTATACAAAATAATGATTTGGTATGTGTATGCATTGATGAAAGATCACCACAATAGGTAAAGTAAACATCTAAAACATAATAATTAGATGCTGTATACACAGCAAAATGATCACCAAAATAAGTTTAAAAAATAAGTTACAGGTTTAGGGATTCCTGCTTTTATTATTTTTCTTGTAAAAAGGGACTTTCGTAGATGACTTAACAATAATTGTATAAAGATTTTAAGTTTTTCTTAGAGTATTATGTATAAAAGCTATTTTTTGTATCAAAAGAAATATTTTTATGCCCTGACTGGGAATCGAACGGGGGCCCTCTGGTTCCCAGCCCGCGCTCAATCCACTGAGCTACACCAGCCGGGGTTTGAAAGAAATATTTTTACTTACAATGTGAATTTTTTAGTAACAGACAGCATTTTTTAGTTTAATACAACAACGATAATTAACTTTCTCTTTTGAAGAAACAAGGTTTTATCCTTTTTACCTTTTCTGTATTTTTTCATTGCCCCTTAGCCCGCTTATACACAATCTCCACACTGATGTCCACATCTATAAGTCCTTTTATTTTTTTTGCTTTATCCCTGTATGCTGAAAACTCTTCCCAAGAAGAATTTTGCTGTCATCCTGCTTTCTAACTATGAGTCTGTCTCTATTTTGCTTTTCAGCTCAGTTTGTTCACTAGATTACACACATGAGTGAAATCATATAGTCTTTATCTTTCTCTGACTGGTTTATTTCACTTAGCATGATATTTTCCATGCTAATAATGCATTTTCCATTTCCAATAATGCTGCAATGTACATAAAGGTGCTTCTGTTCTTTCAAATTAGTGTTTTGAGTTGCTTCAACTAAATTTTCAGAAGTGTGATCACTGGGTCAAAAGCAGATCCATTTTTAATTTTTTTGAGGTATTCCCTTACTGCTCTCCACAATACTTACACCAATCTACATTCCCACCAACAGTGCACAAGGGTTCCCCTTCCTCCACATTCTTGCCAGCACTTGTTGTTTGTTGATTTATTGATGATAGCCATTCTGACAGGTGTGAGGTGATATCTTATTTTGGTTTTAATTTGAATTTTTCTGATGATTAGTGATGCTGAGCATCTTTTCATATGTCTATTGGTCATCAGTATGTCCTCTTTGGAGAAATGTCTAATCATGTCCTTTGCCCATTTTTAGTTGGATTGTTTGTTTTTTGGCATTGATTTTTTGTATGTTCTTTATTAATTTTGGATATTAACCTCTATCAGATAGATCAGTGGTTATGTTACCCTATTCCAAGGGTTGTCTTTTTATTATGTTCATGGTTTCCTTTGCTGTGCAAAAACTTTTTAGTTTGATGTAGTCCCATTTGATTATTTTTCCTTTTGTTTTCCTTACCTGAGGAGATATATCAGTAAACATTTTTCTACCAACAATGTTTAAGATTTTACTGCCTATATTTCCTTTTGGGATTTTTATGGTTTTAGGTTTAATGTTTAAGTCTTTAATTCATTTTGAGTTTATTCTCGTGTTAAGTATATGCCAACAAATTGTACAACCTGGACAAAATGGATAAATTTCTAGAAATGTGCAATCTTCCGAAACTAAATCATGGAGAGCCAAAGAATCTGAATAGATAGATTATACTGAGTGATTTGGAAGCTATAATCCAAAAACTCCTAGCAAACAAAAGCCCTGGTCCAGATAGCTTCACAGATGAATTTTACCAAACATTCCAGGAAGAAATAACACCTGTCCTTTTCAAAGTATTTCAAAAAATTAAAAGGAGGGAAGGCTCACAAGCTTATTTTACAAGGGCAGCATTATCCTAATTCAAAAACCAGATAAGACACTGCAAAAAAAGAAAATTATAGGCCGATGTCCCTCATGAACATAGATGCTAAAATTCCTAAACAAGATATTAAATACAACAATACATCAAAAAGACTATACAGCAATACATCAAAAAGATTATAAACCATGATCAAGTGTGATTTATTCTGGGAATGCAAGGTTGGTACAACATTTGCAACTCAAAAATGTGATTCACCACATAGACAAAATGAAGGAAAAAAAAACAAATGATCATATCACTAGAGGCAGACAAACATTTGATAAAATTGATCACCCATTTATAATAAAAAAACTCTCAGCAAAGTGGAAATAGAAGAAACATACCTAAACATAATAAAGGCCATATATGACAAACCCACTGCCAGCATCATACTCAATGGGCAAAAACTACAAATGTTCCCCTTAAGACCTGGAACAAGACAAGGATGTCTGCTTTCACCTCTCTTAATCAACATAGTACTGGAAGTCCTAGCCACAGCAATCAGACAAGAAGAAATTAAAAGCATCTAAATTGGAAAGAAAGAAGTAAAATTGTCTTTATTTGAAACTGACATGATGCTGTACATAGAGAACTCCAAAGATTTCACCAATAAACTACTAGAATTGATCAATGAATTTAGCAAAGTGGAAGGATACAAAATTAATATCCAGAAATCAGTTGCATTTTTATACGCCAGTAATGAACTATCAGAAAGGGAAATAAAAAAAAAATCCCATTCACAATTGCGTCAAAAAATAAAATACCTAAGGATAAATCTAACCAGGGATAAAAAAATGATACTTGGAAAATTATAAGACATTGAAGAAAGAAATAGAAGAAGATACAAATAAATGGATGCCCATACTGTGTTCATGGATAAGAAGAATTAACATCATTAAAATGTTCATACTACCCAAAGCAATCTATGAACTCAATGTAATTTTTTTCAAGGTTCCAATGACATATTTCACAGAACTAGAACAAACATTTCAAAAATTTATATGGAACCACAAAAAGTTCCCCCAAAGCAACAACGATTCTGAGAAAGAAGATCACTGTAGAGGACACATCCACAGAACTAAGGGGGAGGAGGGAGGCTTGGGGGGGAGGTGGGATGGGAGGGGAAGGGAGGCGGGAGGGGAGATGATGTAAATAACTGTAATTAAACAAAAAAATTAATAAGAAAAAAATAATGTAACCTAAAAAAAAAGAAGAACAAAATTGGAGGAATCATACTACCTACTATCACACTATACTCTAAGGGTATAGTAATTAAATCAGCATGGCATTAGCATAAAAATAGACACATAGATCAATGGAACAAAATGGAGAGTCCCAAAATAAACCCACACCTTTATAGTCAATTGATGTTAAACAGCGGAAGCAAGCACATACAATGGGCTAAAGATAATTTATTCAATAAATGCTGTTGGGAAAAGTGGACAGGTATGTGCATAAAAATGAAACCTAGACTCTCTTCTTACATCACAAAAAATATTTTATCGTTTTTAGATTTTAACATTTTTTCCCAAATAATATCTTCTCTAAGTGTGCAGTCTGTAATCCATGTTGGCAGGTTTTCGTTTCCTGTTGTTTTTCTCAGACTCATCTGTATGCAGTTATTTATTTTGCTCTTATTTCAGGAGGAGGGCCATTTTGTGGACATCATCTTATTGATTTCCCAGATATCAATATGATTCTAAGTATATTGCCAATTTCTTGTTCTACGCATTACCTTTGATCTTACTAGATTTTGCTACTTATTTAGCATAAAAATTGAATGCCAAATCACTTGCATTGTTAAAAATACTCAGCAGACAGGAGGTTACAAAAATAAGTGTTTTCATTGGAAATAGATTTTTAGAAGGGATAATTGGTGATTATATTTCATATGAATGTTAAAATTGTTAAGAGAATTTAGGCTGAAGTTAAAGTTGTATATTTTTGAAATTTTTTGAAAGTTGAACAAGATAATTAGCCTCTATTTTTCTGATAATAGTTCAAATAAAACTCTCAGAAATGTCTAACCTGACTTACTGAATTCAGTGACCAGGTTATTAGATTTACCTTTCCCCTTTATAATACATGCAATAATGATCATTTAATTATTAGGGTATCTAGTCTAGTCTAGTATCCAGACTAGTAGTATCTACACTAGTAGTAGACTAGTATCTAGTCTACATTTGGCTTTTACCATTATTTAAAATTGAGCTTTGTGGACTTTTAAAAACACTATCTATTCAATTTTATGCTTCTCATTTGATTTTAGGTCATTGTAACCTTTTGTATCTTTGAACAATCATTATCTGATTCTTTTTGCACACTGGATGTTACCAAGGCTTGATTAGTTTTAGGTTATACATTTTTGCAAGAATGCTTCATAAGTTGTGTATTCTTTGTCACATCAGAAGGCACATGCCGGGTCGTTACATTATTGCTGATGCTAAGTTACATTTGTGGTTCAAATATTATCAGTTGACAATTTTATTTTGCAATTCCTAAGTAATGTGTAGGATGCTGCTTTGACATGATGTTATTCATAATCTTGTGCTCATTCACTACATTTTTGGAGGCACTAGTTCTAGTACATAATTATTCCATCATAATTAAAATTTAAATGGAAATAAATGTTTTGAGAGCCTTTGTAGTCAGAACTCTTTCATTTGCCAGTGTCACTAGCCAAACTCTACCTTTAGACTGAATGGAGATACCAGAAATACTGGGATATCACAGGTTCACATGATAATTTCTAGGAAGCAGGACATCTCAAGGGTCCTGGCGACTGTAGTCAGGGGCAGGACTCCATCATGATGACCAAGGCTCTCTGTCTTGTGTTTGCTTCCATTTGGGTGACGCATCTTTCTCTTATAGTGTAGTAGAGTTTATTTTTTCTTCTCTGGGAGGAAGAAAACTCACCTGCAATTAAAGCAGAGAAGGACGATGTATCCTTTTCTTCTTCAGCCTCACTATTAAAACAAAAACAATGTGTCTGATTAATCTGCCTAGGGCCTAATTGTTATAAATGTTCAGGGATATGATAATGTATTTGCTCTCGAGTACACTAATTGTGTTTATAGCTTGATAACAATATAAAAATGACCTGCTTAATTCAATGTGAGAATCAATAGAATTACAGAAACAGTGATTACACAAATATCAAAATGTCAGCTATATTTCTTATTGTTTGAAAAAATTATCTAAGCTGACCGTAAGGGGCTGTCCCTATTTATTATCTGATACGACATTTCCTAAGAAGATTCAGGAGTGCACAGAAGGACAAGAGACACTTCTTTAATTTTACTGCGCTGTGTACAGAGTGCAGACCACGGAGACAGCTCTGTACAAGAAGATAAAGGGAACGATTAGAAACAGGCCCGAGCTATCCTGCCAGGACGCTCACCAACCTTGTAAATAATGCATCCCTCCATGCAGTGAATAAGTGAGTTGTAGAGATAAACTGTATATATTTACCTTAGGAAAGCTTTCTGGGGAGAAATGGGAGATTTCGTATATTTGTAGAGTTCACTGTTGAACTGTCATCTGTATATAGGCACTGGTAATAAATAAGAATTTCCAAATTCTCTCTAGACCTCTACGGGATTGAGACATTCACTGCCCCTCTGCATGACCTTCAGATCTCCTCTTCTTGGACTGTGATGGGGAGCAGAGTCCAACACCCAAGAATGTGCCGCATTGGCATTGGATTAGTTGCAACTGAAGACAATCTGGGACCCGGCAGACTCAGGAGAGTTTTATATCTCCTGAATTAACTATCTAAAAGACTTGACAGGTGCCCTGTACCAACAGAGAGCTATTACCAGAGGTTATGTTTAATATCAGAAATATTTATCTACATGGTATGACAAGCATTTGTTTACCGAACATTTGCTCTTCTCATCTCCCTGTGAATTGTCTTCCCCATTCAAGTCCGAGACCCCTACCCTATCTCCTCAGCTCACCGTAGTATATATGCTTCAACGACCTGACTCTTCAGGAGTCTCACATTTTTATGGGGTTCCTATACACACAAAATTTGTTTTATGCCCGTTAATCTGTATGTGTCAACTTAGTTATTAGACCAACACACCTAGAAGAAAAGAAGGGAAAAGTTTCAGCCCCTACAAATGGAACTATACTTTGAGAGAATAATTACTGAACTGTGTTTACCATAGTGTTACTGGGTAGAGACTCGAGTCAGGGCCTCCCCTACCTCCTGCTCATTCCTCAGTTCTTGCTTCACCCGTAAGTGACAGATTCAAATGAGAGGCAAACATATATAGTGGAAGGGAGACAACAAGTTGATTTATGAAATATATCGAGGAAATAAGTTGTTAGTAAGTTTGTTCTATACACTTCAGTTCCTGGTTGCAAGTTAGCACCCGGCTAATCTCAGTGCAATGATGACTGGGGTTCAGCGGTTATATACATTAGTTGGCTTCTAGGTCGCCCCTCCCTCGCAGACCTTGAGATTAATACACAGTTGCAAAGGCTTTCTTCCCCAGCCGGTGGAAATGATACACACAGACTTTCAAGGGCTCCCCTCCTCCTGCGCTATCATAGTTTTGCTGGTGATGTTGGGAATGCCTGGCCATCTTTTCGTAACAGGCTCTGGACTGCCAGGTCAACAAGTGAGGCATGTCTTACTTTCGTTTCCCGCCTTCTATTTTAAATTCTTTGTTAGATTGTACTGGTGGAGGCCCTGCTTTATTTCTCCACCCAGCTGCTCATTTCTAGCTGCTACCTACAGCAACATTAATAAAAAAATGCCTTTATTATGCATGGTCAAGTAACAACACTAAAATTATGTCTATGAAAAAATGCAGATAATTGTATTTTATTATGTGTGTTCTAGAGAAAAAAATAATTGCGTTCTGCAATGTAATTTTACACAGTGCTAAATACTTTCATTTAAAAAGACCATTATAAAAATGCTTTGCGCACAGAAATATTTTTGAATATTGTAAAGATGATCACAGAAGATAGGGTATATGAGCTCCGAATGTGTTGAATTATTTTAATGCTTTCACTATATCTAATTCTTACAAAGGATATACATTTGCATAATGCTGATGTTTTTTTTCTTTCTTTATATGTATCAGTTGTAGTGATATTCACTGATAATAATAATTATATGTTTTTATTATTCGCGATTACCTCTAGATATATGTGCATTTCTTTAATTAGACTATAAACTTTAAATAGAAAACCAAAATGAAGTCACTACTTGTCTAAATGTAGCATATTAAAATTTCTCCTTATATCCAGAGTTTCCAAAATGCTCATGGTAAAATTTTACTAGGGGAATAGAGTGAAAAAATCAATATACTAAATTATGTTACAAAGAAAAATATATATGGAATACAGATTTTCATTATCCTTCTTCCCACCCTTACATGCTACATATTCATAAATGCCAGCACTTAAATAAATGAGCACTTTTCAAGTTCATAGTTCCTTCTTTGGGGAAAACTTTATCCAATATTAAATTAACATAAAAGTCAAAATTACTATCATTTTTTAAAAAATTTATATGAGGAAAATATCCTTCAGACATAAAATTACTTTAAATGATTTTTTTCTAACATTAATTCATCGTTTTGGTAGAAAAAGAGTCATAAAAACAATATGTAATCAGGGCCAGGTGCAAACATGCATTCCCTCCACTCAGGTTAAAATTTTGTCTTCTCTTTAAAAGAGAATGAACTTTAAATACTTGTTGTATACTTGGAATGGTTATAGACATAGAAGAGATACAAATGAACAAGAATAAACTAAATTACAAAAATCCTCCTCTTATCGAGCTTTAATTATATTTGAGTAGACAGAGACCAAAATAATCTAGATTGTGTATCAGTTTTAAATGTTAAGGTGAATTAAAGACCAATCAGTGCTCTAGGGAGGGATTTAATGACAAAAGTCACTTTCAGTTTGGTTGAACTAGTAAATGCTCTAATTGAATAGTTTTGTTCTACCTGCTTTCAATGCAACAATAAACAGTCTTCTAGTTAACCAGCTCTACCACACAAAGCCAACAGATTATCATACGTGTTCATTCCCTTCCATTGTAATCGAATTTGAAAACGACTTCACAAATATACAATGCCAATGTGAGTTATTGGTTCTTTATATCTAAAGTAATTAGTAGAGTTATTAATTTCTCATGAATAACTAAAAAGAATATACAATGTAGAAATATATTTTAGATATGGAGATCTCTGACTGATGGAATAATGTCACTCGTTAAAACCCAAAGTAATGGGCTTCTTATGTCCGTGTCAATCTTGCACTATTCCACCCCGTTCCAGACATACTCTTTGGAATCACTTAGTATATGAAACTCAGTAAAATCTACACTTTCAATAAACTCACACATACACACACACAAATACATACCATTGAACTATTTTGCTCCAAAGGAGCATAGTGTACAGTACTACCGTAATGCCTATTTTGAAAATGTGAACTTGTTCTAACAGGACGAATATCTTGGGGGACAAAGAGATGTAGTGTGGAGATGGTCTTGCTTATGTGAAAGTGTGACCTAAAGATATACCAGGTGAGTGAAGGAAAAGATACCAGCTGAATCGGACACATAAAAACATGCAAAATGCAAAGGTGAACTGTTAGCTATCTAACAGCTCCCTTAGTTAACTACACGTTAGCGGCTCTGGCTTCCCAATCACAGAGAACCCTCCTTCTTTCACGACTGCATGAAAACTCACAAGTTATAACCCCTCCAACATCTACTTTCATCTGTAAATTTCAGGTAGTTTCAAACTAAAGTGCCACATTGAATGAAGAATTTATGTATGTAACCATTCATATGTCATGGAAACATGTGCTACCATTTTCATTTGCACCATTTTTGCCTACATATGTTGGGTCCTTAATTCTGTTCTTCCCCCAAACCCCACGGCATTGATTGCCCAGTGTTGCATGGCAGGAAGTTTTTATTTATTTATTTATTTATTTTTATTTATTTTCAGAGAGAGAAGAGAGGGAGAAAGAGCAATGTATGGTTGCCTCTCACATGGCCCTCACCGGGGACCTGGCCCGCAACCCAGGCATGTGCCCCGACTGGGAATCGAACCGGGACCGTCTGGTTCCCAGCCCGCGCTCAATCCACTGAGCCACACCAGCCGGGCAGGAAGTTTTTAAACACAAACAGAATTCGGCACAAGTAACGCCTGCTTGAGTGTGGTTGATAGGTTAATAATATGGGTGTATTAATTTATAGTTGTAATTTGAACATTTCACATAAAATGTCATATGGTATGCTTGAATGGGATATTGTTATGTTACAGAATTACATGCTTATGATTTTGTAATAAAATATTTTGTAATAAAAAAGGGGCGTTATTTGCTCCATACCCCTGAACATTGTTTAAAGCAGAACTGATTGTATGCTGGTATATTCTTAGTACTTTTTTGGGCATAATAACAAAATGATCAAGACAATGTTGAGTTTTAACAATTAAATTAATATACATAATTGGATTTTATGCAATCATAGAAAGCAATTATAATGAAGTTTTTAAAGATAGTAATTAGATATTGCATTCAAGCCTCCCCTGGGTCTACTTGCATAAATATTTATGCTCTATTAGAATTAATTTTCTTAAACCATATTGTTTATGTGAATTAACTATACACTAAACTGGGTCTTGGTAAATTTTACGATATTTTTATCACTTGTTAATTCATTCAAAAAACAAGCATTACATTTTTATGTTAAATATAAGGATTTATAAAGTAAATGTATTAGCTTTGAAAATGGAAAACAAGCATTACAAAGAAAATAATGTTTTTATACTTACATATGTATTATAATTTTTATTTTAAAATTAAGACAGCTATGCAAATAAATGTTTACCTAAATAAATATTCAGGTATGTATTAAACTATTATCAAGAACATTTCAAGTCTAAAAGTCTGAAAATCCACATTACTTCCTTCAGAACTAAGAGTTCTTGAGTTAATTTGCATTTTCCAACCTCACATTTTTGTTAGAAATACAAAGTATAAAATTTTAGTATGAATTTGAGAAAATGTATATGACTTAGAGCTAACTTTCATAATTACCACAAAACATATACACAAACTGTTATTCCCCCTCTCTTTTTGTTTTTAATATTATATATTAGTTGAGAAAATCATTGAGCAAATATCTATCAAAGATTTTTTATAAGTCATTATGAAGAGAATCAGAAAACAATTCTGCAGTATATAAAACATTTGTATAGAAAATAAAATTATCAGCTGAATATAGAATGTCTAAATATCACAGTAAATATCTGCAGACATAGAGTTTATACTAGAATATTAGTACATACAAAATAATTAGGTTACGGCCTTTTTCACATATGTGACATCTTACTGAAATGCTCATGTACCTTCCAGAGGTATTGGTCCTCAAATATTACCATACCAGCTTCCTCTGTTCATAAATTCCTGGGCGTTTTACTTGTTAACATAGTTGGAAGATGTCCATTGCATTTTACATGTTGAGGTCAGCAAATGCAATTTTTCGCTTTCCTACACTGTGAAAAAATGCTCCTCATCAAATGTTCCAGTAAAGATATTTACCTGACAGTCTGTAATTATTTAGTCAAAACATTAAATCTTCCACTTGTAGACTCTTTTGAGTGGTTTAATTTAAATAACAATTGTCAAGAATACAACCATTGTGTAAATTAAAGGGAAAATAAACTCTATTGCATTGGCAATACTACTGACGTTATTTGAGTCAGCAATAGATTACTGTAGTAACCTGCATTGTCATATGTACAGCTTGTCACATCTACCATAATCGTAATATTAAATATATAATTATGAATCTGCATTTTGAAACATCAAATACAATAAAAAGTATCAATATATCCCCATCAAATATTTCAAACTGTATATTAGAGCATAACCAGAAGTGAGCAGTTACCAATGTACCTTTTACGTTTTTCCTAATGAAAGGACAAAAGTCAGAAAGTAGAAAAATAGAGACTGTTTCCTGGTTTGAAAAAAAAAGAACAAGATAAGATAACACATCCAAAATGGAGTTCCTTATCTAAGTTCTATATCATAAAACCAAGACTCAATTTCAGTTTTGGCTCTCCCCTAAATGATATCTCAAACCGCTCTATCAGGAATGGCTTGATAAACACCAGGCAGGTAATCTGCATGAGGGACCTCTACCATCCCCCAAAGAAAAGTAACTGTAAAAATCAACCTGCTTTTTAGCTGCTACAACTTCCCTATTCCTGTTCCCTTCTGCCTATGAAGTTTTTTATTTCATACAGCTCCTTGGAGCTTCTATCTGCTAGATTGGATGCTGCTTGATTTGAATTGACTTTTCTGCAAATAAACAATTAAAAATGTAATATGCCTCAGTTCATCTTTTAACATTATAAAGTGGATATACATGTATATAAGTGCACAATTATATGTAATGTAACTAATAAAATATATAATGTAATTAATATAAGATACTTTTAATTTTTTACATTCATAAGCATAGTTTGAAAACCAAATACTGCCTGCAGAATGTTTACATACTTTAATATTTTAATCAGAATTGGAAGAGGTGTACTGGACACTTTAATTCCGCATTGTGATTAGAGGTTCAGAGAGCAAGTCTTCTTATTTGTGTTAGGAGAAGCAAGTGATACATGTTTAATATGGATGAGCGGTCCTGGAAGACTCGTGAATCTTAAATAGGGTTTATTACAAGATTGCTAGGATGCGTGTGTCTTAACAAAGTCTCCAGCAATGGAGCCACTTACAGCAGAGAAACTAAAAGGGGCTCCATCCTTTATCAAAAATTCAGGCTCCTCTTGGCCCTCTTCTGAAGTCCAGTTTTAGCAAAGAAACCTGGCAAACAGTTCATCTAGAGTCCTTCACTCTTGAGAGCGGGTCACTTTTTCCTCTCTTTAACAAACTCCATTTTAACAAGAATGCCCATCCTTGGTATCTAATTGATTTTCTTCCACGGAGCTCTCACTCGGTTCCACACTTTCACTGTAAGTCCCCAGCTGCGTTTGCGTCTGCAGTAGTCACTCGCATGTTGCAACAGTCCTGCATAAAGTCTTCTTCGTTGTCCACCATAAAATTTTCTCTTTAGCAAAACTGAAGCATCTGTATGTGAGGAAAAGAAGAGTCAATTTAACATGAAATCATTCAAACCACAGAAGCCTTAGAGAGGATTATCATGTGGCAGTAGTCAAATGCTGAGGATGGGCTCGGCATGAAAATACAAGTATGCAATATGAAACATTCTATCAAGAACAGTTAAGTTCCCAACTCTCTTACCATTATTAAACAGCTTGGTGATGACTCTTCTTTTAGCACAGCAGATGGTAAAAGATTTACTTTCTGGAGCAACTTGTCCAGCTGAGGTGGGGAAAGGCTGATGTGTTGAGTAGAAATTTGATTTATACAGACATGAAGCTTAAAAAATAGAGATCTAAAGTGACAGCTATTGATACAAAAGTATTCACAGAAACCAAGAGATCTACATAAATATTGATGAGGAACATGTAGGTGGGCATGTTGATTTACAGTAGAGAGAGGTGATTATTAAAAATGTAAATTTCCTCACAAAGTCAGGTGAGAACAGATGCTGAGATGAGAGAAAGGGATTCACCTTCAACAGGGGGAGGAGCTCAATCACCCCCACAGGACCAGGGAGGAAGGTGAAGGCTGCAAGTGGGGGCAGGTGCATTGACTCAGTGCCAGGTAGCTGAAGAAGTGGGAGTTCAGGGACTTATATTTTCTCAGTAATAGTGGCCAAAATGTCTGCTGAGAGAGATAAAAGAGGAGAGGAAGAGGATGTCAGCAATTAGGGGACGGTTGACGTTTTTGAAAAGTTGTGCCAGCCACAATTAAGAGCCCAGTTTATAGTGATGATCGTTATCTCTAGATAAAAGCATTGTTTTTGCCTGTATGATTTCCTTTAGTAGTGTTCAAGGGAGAGAAATATGTAGAAATATATAGAAATAGTTGAGTTACTTCAAGGAAGAAGCCAGCAACATGATAGTGAAAAAAAAAAAAAAAAGATGTGACAGTGGACAGATCAAAGATCAGCAAACTTTGTACGGGGCTAGATTATGATTCTTTTCAGTTTATGAGCTCTACAGTCTCTGTAGTAAATAGTCAATGCTGACCTTGTAGTGCAAAAACAGCCCATAGATAATACATAAAAGTAGCTAAGATTTAATAAAGCTTAGTTTTAAAATTAGGTGTTATAGCAGTTAGTCTGACTTAGCAATTTGGACAACCCAACTTACAACATACACCAAAACACACTCAAGGTGGATAAAAGACTTAATTAAATATAAGTTGTGACACCATAAAAATTCTAGAGGAAAACAAAGGCAGGGAATTTTCAGATACCCCATGCAGCAATATTTTCACCAATACATTCCCTGAGGCAAGGGATATGAAGGGAAGAATAAACAAACAGGACTATATCTAACTAAAAAGCTTCATGGCCAAAGAAAACATCAACAAAATGAAAAGATAACCAACTGTATGGGAAAATATATTTGCCAATGATACCTTGGACAAGGGTTTGATCTTCAAAATATGTAAAGAACTCACATCACTACACACCAGGGAGACAAACAATCCAATTTAAAAAGATGGGTAAAGGACCTGAACAGATGCTTATCCAAGGAGGACATACAAAAAGCTCAAAGTCACATGAAAAAGTGTTCAACGTCACTAGTCATTAGAGAGATGCAAATTAAAATCACAATGAGATATCACTTCACGCAGGCCAGAATGGCCATCATAAACAAATCAACAAACAAGTGTTGGAGAGGATATGGAGAAAGGGAACCATAGTGCACTGTTAGTGGGAATGCAGACTGGTGAAGTCACTGTGGAAAACAGTATGGGATTTCCTCAGAAAACTAAAAATGGAACTACCTTTTGACCCAGCAATTCCACTACTGGGATTATACCCTAAGAGCCCTGAAACACCAATCCAAAAGAACCTATGCACCACAATGTTCATAGCAGCACAATTTACAATAGCCAAGTGCTGGAAGCAACCTAAGTGCCCATCAGCAAATGAGTGGATAAAAAAACTACGGTATATTTACACAATGGAATTCTATGTAGCAGAGAGAAAGAAGGCGGTCCTACCCTTTGCAACAGCATGAATGGAACTGGAGAGCATTATGTTAAGTGAAATAAGCCAGGCAGTAAAAGACAAATACCATATGATCTGACCAATAAGTGGAACCTAATCAATAAAACAAACAAATGAGCAAAATAGAGCCAGAGACTTGGAAATAAAGAACAAACAGACATTGACCAGAGGGAAGGGAGTATGGGGATAATAGAGAAAAAAGGGGAAGGGGCATGCAAAGGAACACAAATACAGGACTCATGGACATAGACAATTGGGGGGGGGGTTGACTTTGGGAGTGGGGAGGCAAGGTAGGGGTGACCAATGGGGAAAAGATGGGACAACTATAATTGTGTGACAATAAATTAAAAAATTTAGGTGGTATATCAGAGTTAGCTCAAGAGAGGAAGTTGAACAACCCCTGTTTTAGGTTACTGGGAATAGACTGTTTAAATTATTTAATCATAGTATGTATAATGTTGATTGCCAAGTGTGACTGCATATTAGAATAGTAAGAGGAGCAGCTATAAAGTATTAGTGCCCCATATCTGGTTCCAGAAATACTGGTTCAGTTAATCCTAGTTTTTTCAGGACACTGGAACTTTAATAGTCTCCCCAGTTGATTCTAACATGAAGCAAGGGTTGAGAAAAGCAACAGACAATTTTGGTTCATAGGGAATAACTATCTGCAGGGAAGCTCTGATGGAATGGCAGGAAGTGGAGGTGCTGATAGCTGCACGTGTTCACGTTGCAGAAGGCCAGCTGCAGTGGGAACTGGTGACACATGCAGGGTGGAAAGGACATGGGTAAAAGATTGCTGTGCTTAATTTAGTGAACAGCAGCTCAGTAATTATTATTTTAGAGACTTGGTAGGCAGTCCCTACAATCTCCCCATTTAGTCCCTGCGTTCTGGTAGCCATACCCCGGAGAAATCCCCTACCTTTGAGCTCTGGCAGAACAACTGACTCACTTCCCTCAAACTGTCTATGGAAGATGTGATGGGACACCACTTCCAGGATTGTATTGCACAAAGACTGATTTCTATTCTGGGAGCTCTCTCTACCATGCTCTTACACTCAAAGAGAAATCAGTCGCCATGTTGAGAAGCCCATATGGCAAGAAACCAAGGTCACCCCTCAACACCAGTGAGGACTTAAGCCCTGCCAACAGCCACTTGAGTGATCTTGGAAGTGGGTTGACGCGGATTTCGACCCGCGAAATCCGTCGGGGGGACTGTAGCCGGTCGCGTGAATAAATCTCACACAGAGACATGCTGGGAGAAAGAGCCTGGTGCCACGGGACCAATTCCTCTATCTCAGGAAAAGGACCATGAGCGTGGCTTAGCCGGGTTTTTATTAGGAAGCTCAGGACACAGCAAAATGGAAATGGCTATTCATGCAAGGGGTTCCGGGCAACCATTAGCATAATCCCTTGGCTCCGGGGGAAGGGTCCCAGCAAGTTAACAAGTCTTAGAAAGTAAGTTAATCCAATTTCCCTTCAAGGAATTCTTTTTTCCACGAGCTTGATTGTTACGCCGGCCTGCACAGGAGTGTTCATTTCCACGGAGCCAGGCTTGAGACGCAGAAATTCCCTGGGGGTTATGTTTTTATCATGTGGATGAAAAGAATTCCTGTCACAGTGGGTTCTTTCCAGTTATGCCTTAGGTCATGGCAGCCCAGGACAACCAACAGACTGCAGCCTTATTAGAGACCACAAACTATAGGATTTAATTAATACTTGACCAGGAGAAACTGTGGCATCATGAGTGTTTCTCTGTTTTATCCACTGAGTTTCGGTATGATAAGTAAAACAGTAACAGATAATTAATAAAAGTGGTGATCTGGAGAGAGGCAGGCTTCAATGGATGGAAGACTAAGGTGAGATAAATTATAAATATCATTCAGTGAAACAGACACAAGGAAAAGATCTATCAGCTTGCTGCTGACAATTGAACTGATAAAGCTCACAGTCAGGAGGGCAAATGCTTGCTTGTGCCTGGGAGAATAGATGATGTTATTTCTGGGTATAGAATTAAAATTTTCCAAAAGCATGGAAATTAAATAAGGTGAGGATTCCACATCTGAATTCTAATATGCAAGGCCCGGGGAAGATGTAGAGCTTCCTACAGGGAGGGTCATACTCAGGATACCAGTGAGTTTATGGTGGGAGTATTTGTGAGGTTCAGAGGGAATGAATGACAGCTCTTCTGACTGATTGATTGATTGATTGATTGATTTGAAGGGATGTCTATGGTCGTCTTATTTGGGTGAGTACATTGCAGTCATTTTCTGTATTTCTTCCTAAAGTTTTTGCAATATATTTAAAGAAAAAGTATTTTTTTCTTATTTCCGAATGCCTACTGAACAAGCTCTAATAGTATTAAGTCAGTAAAGACAATACCAATGTTATAAACCCGAGTTTTCAACCCATTCTTTTTAATACTTTCAGAATGATTCCAGAAGAAACTTGAATAAATTGGATATTTATATTCATTTTATGCCCTTTTACTGTGTCTCTATAATAAATGAGATTTTTTGGTATATATTGGAAGTTATTATTCTGTAGTTTGGAAAACCAATTTTGACGATCCAACTAGAAAGCCCACAGAAAACCACAAAACAGCACAGAATACAGATAAAAGAATGATGTAATGAATTTAGAAGACAAAGTACATACTTTGTGCCAAGCTTATCAAGGAAGATACAATTTCAATACCAACGAAATAAACTCCCACAAATTGATTTTCCTTTGTGTGCACTCATCAGTGTAAATACAATTAAATTATAAAGCCTGTACTTGTTCAGGAATGATGTTTTTTGTTCATATTCATGCTATGTGGGTGCTTTGGCTCCTGATACTTTATTATATGAAAACCTTGCACAGTAGGAAAAAACAATTCAGCTACAAGTTTATGGGACATTATCAGAGGGGATTAACATCTGAACATTTTGTTTAAACAAATACTATTGTCATAGGTTATCATCAAATGATAATATCATGAATACCTTTTTGAAATAAATTATAATTACTGTAAGACTTAAAACTTTAAATTAACATTGATTGTTTTTTTAATTAAATGATAGCTAATTTGGCCCTGTGACAATAATATAAAAAACAAGAAAATCAAAAATTTTATCTTCGTTTTTTTTTTAATTTTATAGAGTAAAATCACATACAAGTGCCACTTTTTAAGGTCTTAAGAACTTTCCTGCACAATATAACTTTACAATCTGCTTAGTTTAATCATTTAAACTTTAAAAAATATGTACTTTCAATTACTAATAGGTGCTCTGATTCTTTCTGTTTTTAACATGGAAGGGAATGATGGGAGATTTCTGTTTTTGTGATGATCAAGTTTGTGACTCAAAGATTTTCATCTTGTCCCATATCATGTCCTTAGAGAGTTATGGTTTGGAATGCCACTTTTACTAACAAAAAGTTGAATGTGTACAATTCACCAAATCATCAGCAGTTCTGTGTGTCTGAATGAGTAATAACATTTTTCCAGCAATGTGCATCTGGCTGAGAAGGAAAAGCACTGGTCTCTGGACCTACCCTAGATGAACTAAACCAGAATCTAGAATATTGTGACTGTGAAAGGATTTAATCTTGAGATTAAAACATAATTTCAGGGGGGGTTTGTTTGTTTTGTTATTTATTTATTTTTGACAAGTTTCTGCAGAACAAAAGTCAGCTCGGGGACAAACACTGTTCCACTTCCTCCTGGTTACGGAAGGGCAGGGAGTAAGTTCCAGTCCATATGTGAAGACAGGGAGAGCAAGATGACTCGGAAGCAGCTTATGGTCTCTGGATGTAAGAGACAGGTAAGATTGGGTTAGACATCACTGAGTACAAAGTTACAGGCCATGGGCAATTTTCCAGAAACCTTGATAGAACTGGGCATTGAGGTTTTTTGAAACGTTTTCTGTTGATTCTGATGTACAGGCAAGGCTAAGAATTCACTTAAGAAATATTAACAGGTTATTTTCTATTCCTCTTAGCTATGCACCCCTCGCCCCAGGTGAGACAGGAAGTCTTCATCATCAGACATCCAGACTCATTTTACCTTTTGCTTTGTCTTCCTCAAAATGCTGCATCTTATGCTCTCATCTGGCTGTTCCAGATTCAGCCACCACAGCTCCTTGTTCAAGAAGGATAAAAGCAGAAAAAATAAGACAGATCCCTCACGTTCAATTAACTTCTTAGAAGTTACATTGCTTCCACTTGCAATTCATGGTCCAAAAATTAATCACAATTGTCATGCCTAGTGTCAAGAAATAATTGGGAATATAGTATTTTTTCCTGGTGAACATGTGTCCAGATAAAAATTAGAGGTCTTTTCTTTCAAAACTGATGAAGGGGTGAATAGAAATTAGAGCTAACAAACACTTGAAAAATCATGAAAATTGTGATAGAAAATGTGACACCAGGCAGTTTTGATTCATTAAAATTACTTGGGATTTTTATTTGTTTATTTGTTGGTTTGCTTGTTTTGTTTTTCTTTTGAGACATGCTAAGAATTTTGTAATAAGATTAAAGTAAATACCTCATTGGACAAAAAAAGCATAATACTGGAAAAGAATAACTTTTTTGGTCACACTTCAAACACATAAGATAGATTTGCTGATTAAGCAAGCTATTTGAAATGGGGCATTTCTAAGTTTTATTATTGCCACTAATTGTGGATCTTTCCTTCATAAGGATAAAATTATTTCAAAAATCCTTTTAGTAATTAAGCATAACCAAAACCTTTATGGTACATCCTCACATAGCACCAACTCTATGACTATCAGTAGTTAATAACCTTGGTCAGCTTGAAATAGACTATCCCCAGGTGTTACTCCCTACCTTACTTCCTTGGATTGGGGAAAACCAGGAATCAGGTAGGTGACTCACACATGTACCAGTCTTATGAAAACTACACTGCTGTAACTTCTCATAAAAATGCTTTCGTAAACCATGCTATTTTAATGTGAACGCTTAACGTATATTTTAATATATATTTACATATGATATATATTATGCATTCATTTTAATGTGATATTTTGTACATTATACAAAATCATGAAGTGAAAATTGTAGGTTGCTTTAAACCTTTTACTTCCTCAAATATGCCTTCTTAAGGGCAAGGCTACTGTAGCCCAAGATTCAAGAACTCTATAAAAACCAACATGGACTTCTGGTGTTTGGCATGTTCTTAGCTCTTCCTCAACAATACCCATATCAACGGGTACAGAAATTGAACAAGGTCTATCATTACTAACTCATCCAATCAGCTTCTAGCTTGTTTGTAGTAAGGCATAGCATTGGAAAGGAGTAGGGAAGAACCACGTGGTTGAAATTTTACCATGTAGAATGTCCCTCTCCACTGTGGATTCTAGAGTGATCTCTTAAAATCCAAGACTGAGCTAAGGGAAGGTTTGCTCAATCTTATGAATGTTAGGGGAAAAACAAATTGAACACCTCCATCATCCGGACCAAACAGAGCCTATATAACTGTTACAAGTTGAGGGTTAGTGTGTTAGCCAGCAAATAGCAGCCTAAATAAATCAATGCCACATAGGAGCTTATCTCTGTCTCAGCACACCACGTAGTTATGTATTGCTTGCACGTATGTGTGTTATACAAGAGTACATTCTCTAGTTATATCAGTATGAATAGTCTATCTAAATAAAATGGAATGTCTATCATTGTGTGTGGGAAGACTACTTTTGACATTAATGCAGCCAAGAGAATTTCTTCTTTATAAGTTTCAACCAGGAATTAGGACTCAATGATATTTTTGGAACATGGTTTTCTATACATTACTTTCTCACTATGAAATTGAATTTGAAATTAAAGCAAATGTCTATTTAAATACTTGTGTTAAATTATTAATTAATGGGTGAACTATTTTTCTTTTAGTTTAAATGAATTGAATGAATACTAATTATTATAAAACTAAGATGTCGGTCAGTAAAGAGTCAGCTACGAACCATGACAAGCAAATAAAATATGAGCGCAAATACTTTAGCATATTGATCCCACAAGCATTTCCCCACTTTTAGAAGTATATTTTTTAAAAAGCCAGAAAACGAATGCTTAATGTACATTTTAAAGCCAAAAACAATAAAAGAAAATTAAACATCCTCTTGAGAGGTGTTCTAAAAATCATGTAATCTATGACCCACTTTGAATCTAATTGTTCTGAGAACTGCAAATTCTCCACAAGGGGTCATCCCTTTCACCTCAAAATTAACTGCTAAATGATCACTCAACTCTCTTGTCTCCTGGGGATACATATAAAAGTTGTCCCAAAGGTTTAATTAGATATAAAGAAGTTTTAAAAAGTACATGTTTTGATTTTTGAATATATATGCAAAGTAATTCTCTATTTTCACAACTGATGTGATAAACCAGTTGAAGTTATAGTTACTAAGTAGTGGTGTTAATAAACACGTGTTCCAAATAACAAAGCCTTGATTTATAGCATGTGCTGATTTCTCCAGGGTACGGTATTCCCATCATGTCTAATTTCACAATGTTAACATGATATCCCTGAATACAGAGTTGGAATGCTGCCAGCAGAATTAATGAGAGGAAGTATCAATACAAAGCCTCTGAGACATAAATGAGCCAGGGATTTTGTTGAACAAAAAAGACATTGAGTTGAATGAACCAAAGAAATCAGCTAATGGAATGATTCTAGCCAATGATAAGGAAAAAAGTTTATGCAAGTATCTTTTTGAGATCTTACTTTTAATGATGTTGGCTATATGTACTCCTGCTGTCATTTTATTTGAACTTGTTTTTATCAGTTTTGGAGATGGATGATTATATCATTGATTCTAGATATTTTTGGCTTTCAAATATGAACATTTGATACATAAAATTCCTGTGTGTTTATAGATTTAGCTTTAGTCCAGGCATTTCAGCATGTTGCATTTTAATACTTATTTAATTCAAAATAATTTCAAATATTCTATTGGATTTTTTAAAGATATGCATAATTTAGAAGTGCATTATTTAAATTCCACATATTTGATAATCTCCTCAATCTCTCTGTTATATTTTTTATTTTTTATTAGCCAATGCCCCCCCTAATAAATTGAAAAAGAAAAAAAAGAAAGGATAAAATAAAGTGGAAATTGAAAAAGATGAATAAAAATAAAAAATAAGATGATCTCTAAAAGTATGTGCCTTTGTTTTCAATTTTATTTCCTTGCTTAATATTGTTTAGGGGAAATATTATTTTATTGAAATAGGGCTGTGTTGTGCAAAGCTTGTTATATTCTCTGAGAAAAAAAAGACCAACCTTTTCTATCTTCAGTTTACTTTAAATACAGAAAATGTAAAATTTTTTATTTAACTTGTTTCCATTACACTGTTAATATGAAAATCATGTCTAAGCAACTTTAAATACAGCAACTTTGGAAGAATCGAAAAACATCAAAATACTATTTTTACAAAAAATATATATTAATTTCAATTATAGGAAAATAGACCTCCCAAATTAGAACTCTAATTTCTTGACAAATGAATTTTCCTATTCCAATAATTGAATGGAAACAGATATTGTCAATTCAAACAAATTAATAATCTAAACAAATGTATCATTTTAAAGTTTAAAAAACGGAAATATTTTTGAAAAATGTCCTTAAGAAATTGGCAAAGAAAAAGCTGTTCTTTTCTCTACCTACCCTTTCTTCAGATTTTGTCATTTTTCACCGAACTTCAAAAAACTGACCCTCCATTGGTGTGCTCGCAGAAACAGTTTTGGACAGCATTTTAGTGTGCACTAAAGTACTTTGTTTTAAATTTATATTAATATTTCCATCCCTGGAAAGCTGATTCCACATCAATAACCCTTGAAGAACTAAAAGGAATCCAATCAGATACAACCACTACATCAGCACAATCTGTCAAGGTGAAAAGGAGTCCCGGTGCTGGGCTTGTTCTCACTGAACATTATTAATGATGTGGGTGAGTGAACAAATATTATGGAAAGAACATTCATGGCATTAAATATGTAGAGTAGCAGAAACAAACAGGCTGGAAGGAGACCGCTGCAGAATGACCTAGAGAGGATGAACATGTTAATAGTTGTCCAATGTGCTCCTAGTTATAAACAAACTATGCAATTTAACTGATAATGCAATCATTAAAGAAAAATGCAGCAATAATAGTTAAACCAAAAGGTGAAGAAAAAGAAAACAATTATACAACATTCCATTGTTACATAGTACAGTTAGTTACAGTTGCTTCATGGAAATTTCTAAAGCTTTAATTCATACATAAACCAAACAAAAAGTCACTCATTTGCTCCTTACTGAGAGAATAAATTATTTACATGCAAGTATATTTAAGCTCACATAAATAAAATGAGTAACTTTTTTATGTGAAGATATGTATAACATTCAAATAATTAGATATTATAAACTCTGGATTTTCATAACAATCAATAATTGATAATCAATAGTGTTTACAATTAATCATAAGCTAATGTTGAGAAAGTAAAACCATTTCATTTAACTTTCTCTCTTTTTTTTAAGATTTTTTTTATTTTTATTTTTAGAGAGAGGGGAAGGGAGGGAGACAGAGAGGGACAGAAACAGCAATGTATGGTTGCCTCTCACATGGCCCTCACTGGGGACCTGGCCTGCAACCCAGGCATGTGCCCTGCCTGGGAATCGAACCAGCGACCCTTTGGTTCCCAGCCCGCGCTCAATCCTCTTAGCTATGCCAGCCAGGGCTGATTTAACTTTCATATTGGTTTTACCCTCTATTCATGGGTTGAAGGTAAGTATCAGTCTTTAAAAATTATTTTGAAACATTTTCAGACAAAAATCATACAAATATTTTATTATTCTTAGGTTTTGGAAAATTTTTAATCCACTACAGCTCAGATATATAGCTTAATTTTTTATGATATTATATAAAATACTTCTATTTTCTATATTAAATATTTAGAGTTTATTCATCGTATCTCATAAATATGCTCAAACATACACACTATCTGTGAAAGAACTTGAACTTCAAAAATAAATAAATTAAAATCCTTTTAGTTTAAATAATATATTTTCCATAGCAACTTTACCTTTACCATGATTCAATTTAAAATCATTTCATTATCATTCATTAGATTTTTACCTGTGATATTATAAAATAGGAATGGAACTAAATGTAATGTTTTAGGAGGTAACCAAAAAGTTTTATTTTATCATTAAGGGACACTGAATAAAATCTCTCTTTCTCATTCACAATGTAGTAAAATTGAATGGAATCTACAGGCAATTTAACAATATTTCTACTGGATTTTGCAGCACATTGCAATCAAATATTTACTGAAGTTGGTAGAGTAGGTAGTCAGCTACATAATATTAAGGAGCAAAAAGCAAAACTGTCTAAGCTGATTTCGGAAGTTGTAGCTTCACATACTCCAGGATATAGCAGCATTGCTATTCTAAGGGTATTAACACCTGCCCATCCCTCACCCCGTCCCATGCAGGGAGAGATGATCTCCCCGGGGAATAGCTGGTCCCCCCAGTACCTGAATTATGGGGGAGAGATTCTCTGTTGGGCACAAGCACAGTAGAAGTCAGGGTGGCAGAGGGGGTGGTCCTTTTACTACGAGGCATGTGCAGTAAGAGCCAAGATGGCTCTCATAAAGGAGAGATGTCTAATCTTGGGGAAAAAATGGACTGGTTAGGTAGGGGGTTCAGAACAGTCTTTGAAGATCTAGAAAATGGATTGGTTGGGGGGAAGGCCCAGGACCAACATGCAAAAGATTGGAAAAGAGATTGGTCAGTTTGAAAATCCAAGGTAATATAAGCAATGCTTAACACAGCCTTCTCATTCAGTAACATGCACTTTCCTATCTGTTTGTGCGTTCTGTCTCCCTCTGTCTCCCTCTCTCCCTCCCTCCATTCCTGCCCCCCTCTCAGTTTCTCAGCCATGTGGGCCTAGCAGTCACATAGGCCCAAGTGTGGGCTCCAGGTGTGGGCTTAGATACAACAGATCAGCGCCAGTCACAGAGCAGCAGGGAACAGAGACTGAGCTAGCTGGATGGGGACAGAGACTGAACGGGATAACATTTGGCATGGATTCAACTAATGATGCAGAATTTCTGGACCCTGGCCCTCCTTCTGCACTTGATGAAGTCAAGGCTGGACTCATTTCACAGCAGGATGGGCATGGAGGTGAGACACTGAGAACAAAGGGAAGTCTCTTATTTCTACCCCGATAAATCTGAACCTTGTCTTCCCATACATGGGCCCGTGAATGCTTTTCTTGTGACTCCTTGGAAGGACCTCATTTCCACTGGTAACAAGGCCATTTTATATATATATATTCCAGGCTTATACAAACAATGTCAAGACATTTTCAAAGTGATTACACTTTCCTGCCCAGCCAGATTATCACACACAATACTCATTCCTTTCTTAGTGTTGATAACAATATGGTATAGAATGTCAACCTTTATATTTAATCTCTGTTATTTTTGCAGTTCTTAGGTTTTGAAAAATTCTTACTTCTAAACTTCATTTTAATATTATTAAAATGCACTGATAAAGCAAATAAAGTACCAAAGAACTCTGTCTTTTATTAGTTCATGCAGAAGTCATGTAAGTTCTAGCTCCCTTTGATTTTTCATCATGGTAGCTCAGAAGAAAATATTCATGATCTAAATTTCAATGTGAATTACTAAGAATTTCCCTTTCTCATATTAAAAAATTGCAATTATTAACACCTCATTTACTATTCTGTGAATTGGTTTAGTTTGATGTTCTATTATCATCTAATGATATGCATAGATAATAAAAAATAATGTGCAACATTTGTGTCCCATCTATTCTCATAGGGATTAAAATTCCATCAGTGTGGGCTCTAACAGTTCTTGTATCCATTATTATTTTTGAAGGAAACACTAATTCCTTGCATGACTATTTAGAACACATATTTTCTTAACCCCTTTTCAGTTTTAATGGAGCTATAATTAGCTTTGGAAACATTTCTGATTTACTATTTCTTTAACTCAATACATTTCTAGAGAGAGTTATATGCTATGTTATGTAGGATTTGGTCTGCTGGGTTCCTGGATGGAGGTTGATACTGCCACAGGCTACTTTCCTAGCTCACTCAAGCACATCCCTCTCTGTGAGGGATTTAAGAAATAGTTGCAAGTTGCGGCAAATTTGACAGTACTTTCCCATGTTTATATTATTTTGATGGAAGAGAAGTCAGTACAAAGGGAGACCAACAGAATACTTAGAACTCATCCACATTTTATCAATATTTAGACTGTGAAGCTTCACAAAAATCCATACGTGCCTTGGTTTTACTTGTTTTCAAAGCCATCAGTATAGACAAGCTTCTGTTACACTCTTCCTCTAAACCTCCAATGAACTGGCAAGAACATCATCTGTGTACCTGGGAGTTGTCACAAGAACGATGTTTTATTGCCTCTCCTTATCCTTTCAAATGACCCACTGGTAGTTATGGTAAAGTTGCACCCAATTTATCCAAAGCTTAAAAATTTTGGATTACTAGACTAAATTGAATGATCTTTTTCTCAACTATTATACCTCTATTCTAAACTCATAGCAACCAGGGTAAGATGTGGTAGAATCTTTCCCTAACCTTTTGTGTACTATTATCATGTGCCCAATGTAACTTGAATGGGAAAGCTGAAGGCGGTAACAATAATTATCATCCAGGAGTTGGGAATACAATTCAACATACTAGAGTAGTTTTCATCTCTGCCTGCCCATAATCTCATCAATCTTTAAGACTTAGTTCAAAATCACTTCTCTCAACCCTCCACGGGCCATCAGCATCCTTATCTTTGCTATAATTCTAGGACTAACCAGACATTGTAGTCTGGTTTTGTTTGCTTGTTTTCCCGTTGTCTTCTAATGAAATGTGGAACCCTTTGCAAAAGGGCTTATATGTGTTAGTTTATGTAGATTCAAGACTAATTTATTTTCTGATTAGACCCTTAATAAATTATTCTGGATGTATAGATAATCATATGCTATCTCATAGATTTTTAAAAGGCTTAAGTCTTAATGATTTTACATTTTAAGAAGGAATTAAAGAGAAAAAAATGTGAGTCATTGTAGGTGCTGAAGTACAGAGAATGAAATGTGAAAAAATCTGAAAGATTGGATATGGTGTCAAACATGGTTTTTCAAAACAATTCAACTGGGCTTTTTAAAGACACTATTTAGGATTTCCAGAAAAATGTGAAACAGCTGAATTGATTCTTCTGAAATAATTTTGAAATTCCCAAGCAAATATAATCTCATGGAGGCATTATTTGTGATAATGATATAGAGAGATCTGATCAGATCACTCAGGAGGAACAAGGAAGGGCTGTAGGAGGAGGTCACCCCAGGCAATGGCAAACTATCTAGGATGGGACTGTCTGAGAAGCTGAACATCTCCAGAGCACACAGAATTGTGGGCCAGAAGATTTAAAATAAAACGAGGGCAGAGACTGACTCTCTTGTTCTTCCTTTAGATGCCTAGATGATTGTGCTACAGCTGCCTGCATTTCCTGAAGAGGGGCTATTTTTGATGGATTTTGGGTGGGAAGGAACTCTGGGTATAGCCTAGGACTGGGTTGGCCTGGCAGATGGTGGGGGTTTATTTTTCTTTGGGTCTTCCAGAGGGGACGGGCTCTGAGGAAGAAGCCTGCCATTCTTCCAAATCTGTGTAGTGCTTGTATCTTATGTTGTTTTAGTTCGTAAACTAACCGTATAGAAATAATACAACTAAAAACTAATGAGGGAATGATAGGAGAACTCAGGTATTAGAATGCATTTAGCCTTGATTGATAGGTTTATGTGATTAAAGCTGTAACCAGAGTTAGGGTTTAGCCTTATTGGTAGGATTAAGTGACTAATACATGTGGAAAACTGTTATTTCAAAACTGAGTAACTTTTGAATAAAGACTCCTTTATCACCAAACCTTTGCCTCCGGGATTTTGCCTAGAGGGTAGCAGTGGGCAGCAGGAACTCACTTACTTTAGGTAACAATAAGACATTAATATTTCTTATGCTTTGATGATGAAAAGTAATTGAAGAGAGAGAGAAAAAGGCTTTATCATGAGTTACATGATTTGAAATCTAAATTGATTATTTTTATGGTTACAAGAAATTTTTCCCCAGTTTTTTTTTTTTTTTTTAAGATTTTATTTATTTATTTATAGAGAGAGGGGAAGGGAAGGAGAAAGAGAGAGAGAAACATGAATGTGTAGTTGCCTCTCACATGCCCCCTACTGCGGACTTGGCCAAAAGCCCAGGCATGTTCCCTGACCAGGAATCGAACTAGCAACCCTTTGGTTCTCAGGCCATCACTCAATCTACTGAGCCACACCAGTCAGGGTGACCCCAGGTTTATTTTAACCACAGAAATAATCAGAAACACAAGCTCATGTTAAAAAAGAGGAGTTTGCAAAAAAGTATCTTTCTCTTCTATGACTTAATTTTCTCAGTAGTTTCTAAGGGGTAGGAACCATCTCCTGTAGAGAGTAGATGTTTACATATGTCTGATGATGTTAACGATATTTGTGAAACTGTGAGGTGAACATTGATCACAAAGCTGCATTAAAATGAGGTGTCTGGGGGACAATGTACTCCTGTTAAGCCTCCCGAACCTAGATAATATTATCTTTGTTTGGGGTGAATGTTCTGTCCTCTGCAGGTAATTATCAAGCTGTTGGAAAAATCTTTTGTTTTTCCCCGCCTGGGATTTATGCTATAGCAGAGAACACTTATTTCCCTCCCCCGTTTTTTTAAAGCTTTGATACATCCGTTTTTATATGGTTAGTGACAAAACTGCAGCCCTCAAATTTTGCAAGTAACACAGTTCTCATCAACATTGCATTGATTTTTCATTAAATACACATTTTTTTGAACTCACCATTGCCAAGAGGGTTTATTTCTAATTTTATAAAACATTATGAAACAGCAAAATGAATACATAATTTTAGATTGTTTCCATACCAGGAAATGATGAATTCATTGCAGCAAACACATTTAGGCTACACTATCCACGGCCGGTAGGAGAGCTGCTTGGTCTCAGTTTCCTACATGTAACCCTTGTGCACCAAGCACTGATTTCCAAGATCCTGATAGAAGGCAAATGGGTGCAGACTTCATACTCATATTTGAAAAAAACATGCATCTGGACACACATTAGGTGCTGTAGGGCATGATGGGATATTAATGGATGATATGAATGATAAGCTATTTTGTAAGTGCTAAAATTCTCCAGGCTAATATAGTGTTGCCTATGTTTTATATAACTCCTTTATTTGGGGTTATTAAATAGCATATAAATGATACTATGGAGAGTGAGCTTCCCAACTCAGGACTGTCTTTTGGTTCAGATGAGTGTAATTTTTGTCATTGGTGAATTTGACTAGAGATCTTACAAAAATTATCAGTTTTGGGTCATGTAGATGAGGTCAATACTCATATCAAATGAAAGTATGGAATGTACATATAAATATACTATATCATTATAATATAAGTCCTAATTTATATAATGCATTTTTAGTAGGATAGCCATGCAAGACCGGACTTGTCACCTATTTACTACAGTGAAGAGAGATCAATTGTTACATTTATTCACTGTATTTTACAGTCTCTTTGTTATAATGATGTACAAATCTCTGACATTGCTCAACTCCAAGGGGGAATCTTTTTTTTTTCCATTTCCAGTTGAGTACCCAAAATTATACTCCCAGTAACAAGTGTTTTATAACATATGGAACATGGTAGAAACATTTAGGATATTGGGAAAGTTATAATCTATATCTCTATGATTTGTGAATTACACTTTAACAAGGAAGCAAAAATGAACATGTTGTAATTATGGGCGTATAATTTACATAAGTGATATCTGATGAAACCATAGGGTATTGATAAGTAGTAGAGTCTATAGAGCAAGCACGGGGAACCAATGGCCAGGGGGAGATAGCATATAGAGAAGGAAAAACACAGAGTCAATATTACTCCAATCAATATATATTGGAAAAATAATATAAATGATTTTAAGTGGAAAATGACAATTGTATTATTCACATATGAAATGATATATGTAGATATTTTATAGTTTTCATAATTCCTGTTGGATGGTTGAAAATATTTTTTATGTACATGAGCATATACTATGATATAAAATTTATATAAAGAGGAACGGATAATAGAAAGGGTCTTACATTGATCTAAGGGTCTGTTACCATGTTTTCCTCATATTCATGTAATGTAAATCTTATTAGAATACTTTATTCTAGTGTTTTGGATATTTATATAACAACTCCCTTACTTCACCCCAATTTTGAAGGCCATTGGTCCAAAATACCTACAGTTTCATGGGACAGTGTCATAGGCACAGTCCGGCAGGTAGTAACAACAACAAAATGTGCCGTGAGCAGCTTCACGTAATACAAGGTCTACATAGCCTTCCATGTCTGTGTTCAGAGTTGGATTATCAAAAACTAAGACAGAGAGATCAATAGCTCTTCACCAAAAATGTTTTCTCTTCTTAGGTATACAACTTGACTGCATTTTCATATGATGGAGTGGGTCCCATTGCCCAGGGCTGGAGCATATCCATTTCTCCCTAATCCTGCAGGTCTTTCCACATTTGTTAGTTGAAAATGGAGAGTTATGGTCCCTATGAGAGATTATAGCTACAAGAGAGAAGGGGGCCAATTTCCTGAGTTCCCATACTGAGAAAAGCAACCACTGACAAAAATGTCTTTATTTGAATATTGTCCATGAGGGGAAAAAAAAGCCTAAAATCTACTTCAACCTTGAGGATTGTTTGTTAAAGTAGCTAGTGCCATCCAAGCTGTTATAGGAGACTAATAAATAACACTCTATTTTCCCCTCTCAAATCCAGAATTAGTTGAGATACAGTCATGGGAATAAAACGGGTAGTGGTAAAATACTGAACGTTTTATGGATAAAGACATTTCAAGTGTTGCACAGTTGATCTCATGAGCTTCCCTAACTCTAGTTCTCAAGTTCTGTTCCAGTTCTAAACACACATAAAAACTTCATGGAGGATTACCTAGCCTGAAGTTGCTCAGAATGGTTAATACGACCTGCTGTTACTCTTAAATGCACTGACCTATGCTGTACCCTTTAGTCAAATTGCATATGTAAATCATGATAAATGAAGTAGGCCGGGTCTCCACAAGCCTTTAGAAAGAAAGGCTCGAGCTGTGAGTGTAAGGGTTCACTTGGATGAGGGGGTGGAGCTTTCTGAAGTATGAGGTTACTTTCAGTTCCTCAGAAGTTGTCATCTATAGTTGGGTTCTCCTAATGAGGACATTGGTATCCAACCTCTTGATGCATTCTTTTTTCATGAACTTGAATGAGTTTCCTTTCATATCTAAGTTTTATTTGACTTTCCCGGGTGATGTCTGTGACTCGTCTTTTCAGAAGTTTGAACTGACTAATGGCATTGGTAAGTACAGAAGATGCACACAGGCAGGAAGAGGTCGTCATATCTTGAAGTAAAAATAACTAAAACTTTTTTTGTTCCATTTCATGCTTCTGCCCTCTTTGGCAAAGATTAATTGCCCGTAGAGACTTGGGTTTATTTCGGGGCTCTTTATTCTGTTCCATTGGTCTATCTGTCTGTTTTTATGCCAGTACCAAGCTGTTTTGATTACAGTGGCCTTGTAATACAGTTTGATATCAGGAATTGTGATCCCTCCTGCTTTGCTCTCCTTTCTCAAAATTGCAGCTGATATTCGGGGTCGTTTATGGTTCCATATAAATATTTGAAGTGTTTGTTCTATATCCATGAAATATGCCATTGGTACTTTGATAGGGATTGCATTGAATCTATAAATTGCTTTGGGTAGTACGGACATTTTGATGATATTGATTCTTCCAATCCATGAGCATGGTATATGTTTCCATTTGTTTGTGTCTTCCATGATTTCTTTCTTCAGTGTTGTGTAGTTTTCTGAGTACAGGTCTTTTACCTCCTTGGTTAGGTTTATTCCCAGGTATTTTATTTTTTTGTTGTTGTTGCTATATCAAATGAGATTTTTTTCCCCTTATTTCTGTTTCTGCTGTTTCACTATTGGTATACAAAAATGCCTTTGATTTCTGGATGTTGACTTTGTAACCTGCTGTTTTGCCTTTTGACCCAGCAATTCCACTACTGGGATTATGCCCTAAGAACCCTGAAACACCAATTCAAAAGAACCTATGCACTCCAATGTTCATAGCAACACAATTCACAATAGCCAAGTGCTGGAAACAACCTAGGTGCCCATCTACAAATGAGTGGATCAAGAAACTATGGTACATTTACACAATGGAATTCTACGCAGCAGAGAGGAAGAAGGAGCTTATACCCTTTGCAACAGCGTGGATGGAACTGGAGAGCATTATGCTAAGTCTAATAAGCCAGGCGGTGAGGGACAAATACCATATGATCTCATCTTTAACCGGAACATAATCAACAGAAGCAAAAAGCAAGCAAGACTTAACCAGAGACATTGAAATTAAGAACAATCTAACAGTAGCCAGGGGGGAAGGGAGGGGACAATGGGGAGAAGGGTTTTCAGGAACCACTATAGAGGACACATGGACAGAACCAAGGGTGGGGAGGGAGGCAGGGAAGGGAGGTGGGATGGAGGGGGAGGGGAGGGGAGAGTATGCAGACAACTGTAATTGAACAGCAATAAAGTAAAATAAAAAAATTAAAAAACCCTAAAACTTAAGGTCTTTCTGTAAACCACTTAGCAATTCCAGTTTTGTTTGGTTTCGTTTGGTTTTGAAACACTGAAACACTGAAGTGCTGTGATAATTAGAGTGGTGAATGGAAAGTTTTTGGTGTTTGATAAAGTTATCCAAGCAAACTAATTTTGTAGAACACTGATCTAAGTAATGTGGATAGTGAATAATAAAAGGATAAAATCATTACTGCTTTGTAGAATCATTGCTGCTTTCTTAGAATAATGGAAAGATGATCGTATGTTTTTAGGTACAGAGCTGAATAGTTTTATTTTCTACTTTATTTGCATGTCTATTATCCACATCTAAACGCCCTTCTCCATTTTTAGTTGTTGGGTCTTAAATCATATGTGCTACCATTCTCACAAGCTATTTGAATTTTTTTTAGTTTAAATAGAAGCTGGTTGACAGTAGCTGCAAAATGTCTTTGCTGTGTCAATTGTCTATTTATTTTTCTTTTAAATGAAAAGACTAGGATTAGCTAACACACACATAAACACACACAGACACTCAGAGCTCTAAACAAAAATCTTGCACTACGAGAAAGCTACTTGGATTTGCTGTGGTAAAAAAACACTCATCCACATTTTCTGCATAGCTCTGCAGATTTTTCTCCATTTTTTAGTGCATTAAAAAAACCCAGAATAATAGCACACACAATAGACATAAATAGGATAGTCACAGAGAACATCAAAAATAGTAATTTAAGCAGTCCTACAACATCAAATTCGTCAGGGTCTATTTCTGTTTTTTTTAGCTTCCCTTTTGAATCTGGTTCAGTTTATGTATGCATATGTATGCAGGGAGTGAGTGAAAGAAGTAATTCTCCCAAAGTCTGCACCCATTCCTCCAATATTTCTTATATTACCATGTATCTATTATCTTCATTACTAGTATACTGTATTCAAATTACAACACACGCAGGGGTCATAACTCTCTCATTTATAATCAGTGACTTTCACCAGCCACAGATATGCACACAGTTCTAACACATTCCTAATTATCTTACACTTTGATTCACAAGTGTCTAAACAACTCTGTACACCATTGCAAGTTGCCTTAACTTCTGCAAGCCAGCTGTTAGAAGACAGTTGTTTATTTAAATTGCCTCTCTACATCAATCTTATTTTTAAAAGATAGAAAAATATTATAAAAATGATAAACTTATATACGTAAATCAAAATCCACTGAAGAAGAAGACACACTCACTCTTCATTATTTCTTCTTCAGTTTACAAAGGAACTGTGTCAAGAACAGATATTTCCTGAGACATTATATCCATGTTCTTTAAAGATTAAGAATACTCAATATTCCCCTAAATGCTGCATAAATCATCATATTTTATTGGTTAATTTACATAAATTCAGTTAAAATTCCTTTCAAATTAAGGTGCTTGTAGATATAAAATTGCATATTAAATTTTGTAGGAATGTGTTTAATCTGGTGCTACAGTTCTAATGTCTAATAGGTTTTATTCTGTTTCAATTTATGTGTTTTATGGGTTGCTAGAATGGGCTTATAGAACATACCCTGAGGCATAAAAATTAAATTACAAGCAGGCTGACACATAACTATTTTTTTAAGTTATAAACTTTAGGCATTTTAGGGAATGTATACTTTTTTCATTGACTGACCAACCCATAGAACCCAAAAAACGTTCTTTGTTGTGTATGGAAGTCAGTAAAGGGAAGTATAACCACTATTTCTGTCTCATGCAGATTGCAAGCTTTTTTTTTTTTAATATTTTATTTATTTTTAGAGAGAGGAGAAGGAAGGGAGAAAGAACAATGTATGGTTGCCTCTCACATGGCCCTCACTGGGGACCTGGCCCTCAACCCAGGCATGTGCCCCGACTGGGAATCGAACCGGGACCCTCTGGTTCCCAGCCCACGCTCAATCCACTGAGCTACGCCAGCCGGGCCAGATTGCAAGCTTTTTAATTGGTCTCTCCCTTTGCTTTTCTCCCCAATCTATTTTATGCAAAATAGCCAGAATGGTCCTTTGCAAGCCATCTGACTAGGCCAACTCCCTGCTAAAAAGGCTGCAATCACTTTCAACTGTCACAAGCATATTGCTTTGAACAGAATATATAATCAAAAAATATCTTCTGAACGCTGCATACCCAAGGTAAAGTCCAAACTCTAATCTATCTTCACTTGCCAGTGTTCGGTGACCTTTCAGTTCATTACAGATCATCATCTACTGTCACTAAGGTTACATGAAGCCTCTTCCATAATATTTTATAAGAGAAGACAAGAAAAGATGAAGCAATTGCTTCAGCATTTAAATGTCTCAGTTCAGAAGTGACATATGTCACTTTGGCTCACATGTCATTGCCTGGAACCAGTCACGTGACTACCCACTGCAAAGGGATGGGAGGTAGAAGTGCAGTCTTCTGTGTCTTGAAGAAAAAAGAACTAAGTACCAGGAAAGACCAGGGCAGTGTCAGATACATAACAGATTCTTCATAAATGCCTAATGAGTAATAATCAGGATCCCTGTGCTACCAGAGACAGACACAGATACAGTTTGGCAAACAGGGGGAATTAATTAGCTCTTCTGTAAAATCTCAAGAAAGGCAGTGGTACCGGTTGACTTTATGTTTCACAAAATCATGTCGTTTCTGTTTTTAGATGTTCTTTCTACTGATTTCTCATCTCTACCCTCCCCTGGATCTCAAACTTATCTTTAGACTGGCCTTTGCCACAGCTGTGGAGGTAGAATTCTCAAGTCCAAGTTTCATATTCTCATGTTTTTTTTTTTTTTGTTTTGTTTTGTTTTTTGTTTTTTTTCCTAATTGAGTCTTACTCTATCTTTGTTCCAAGTGTAAATATGTTACTGAAAGACTCTGGATTCCCGTTTAGCCTCCTGGACCTATGTAATAAGTCTGTGGGAGTTGGAACAATGTTATAGATGCAGTTTGAATTAAGGATGTCATTTTGGACTAATCACCATATCCAGGAAGCAGAGATTAAGTATTATGTGATCTTTCTAAATCTTATTACCTGTTACTCTGAAGCAGTTTCTATGGGAGATTGAATATATGGGACAATATATTCAATATGGGGTGACCATATATAAAAATAGATCACTGACCAACAACTTCTGCAGCACTTGGCCCTAAATAGTAAGAAATATTCAATGATGACAGCTTCCCTAATCTTTGCTCTCCAGCTCCAACCTAAGACCAACCCCACAATGCCAATTATGTGCCCTAATCAACCCCATGAGATGCCTCGTTTCTAGTTAGCCCACTTCCCAAATTCCCCATGACAGCGATTTCCCATCAGGGCATACATGAAGATTTCTGTTTCTTGTTTTTTCCCACTACAAATCTTTCCCACTGCTCTACCTGGTTTTTAGTCTCTGCCAAATGCAAGTGACAATGGTTGACTCCCTTGTGTATCGAGCTCTGAGAAATGCCCTTTGCTCGTTCTAATTTGGGAGGATTTTCTTTATTTTCACAACTAATAAAAAGGCTTTGCAACAACATTTGCACTAAACGTATCTTTATTTTTTACCCCAATAAATATCTGTTTAGAGTCAGGGGTGTCCAACATTTGGCTCAGGATCTTTGTGGCCCAACACAAAATCATAAATTTACTTAAAACAGTATGATTTTTTTGTGATTATATGTCACAATGTATTTAATGTATGGCTCAAGATAACTCTTCTTCCAGTGTGGCCCAGAGACACCAATAGTTTGGACACCCCTGGTAGACCATGTTATTGATGAACACCTGCTTTGTGGTTGCTGCTAACTTAGTAGAGGCTCTGCCTTGCTTGTTTATTCTCCTCTTTCATTTTTGTGCTATCATATAGGTTTCTTATATTATAGAAATACTACTTCTCCAATGTAACACAGTATATTTAAACATATGCTATTACTATGTTTGAGGTTCTTTTGCAATCCACATATCATACCATTAGCAAAGACGCATTCATCTTAGCCTGTTTCAGTTTTGTCCCTCTGGGATGAGATAAACCCATGCATTTATCTGGTAGTGATTCAAGCTCTCATCTTGTCTAGGATTAAATGACATACCTGTAATCCCGAACTCATATTATCTGTTGACAGTTTCTACCTTAGGAAAGAGAAAAGTAACTTTGTTTTTGATATGCTATTACTTTTGAACACTCAATCTGCCTGGGTAGTTGAATTAATTCTTCTAATTGGAAGTGGAACCTAACCTGAGGCAGAGAGAGAGAGAGAGAGAAGATGAACATTTATATAGAAAATATTAGGATAGTATTAGTGTGTGCAGTATTAAGAGTTGGTGATGTTGGTGTACGGATCTTTATTTTCTACTTTATAGCTGCAGGTAAAGATGTTAAAAAGAAAATTGACAATCTATTTGACTCTTTAAGAATTATATGTTGCCCTGGCTGGTGTAGCTCAGTGGATTGAGCGCAGGCTGGGAACCAAAGGGTCCCGGTTCGATTCCCAGTCGGGGCACATGCCTGGGTTGCAGACCAGGTCCCCAGTGAGGGCCATGTGAGAGGCAACCACACATTGCTGTTTCTCCCTCTCTTCTCCCTCCCTTCTCCTCTCTCTAAAAATAAATAAACAAAATCTTAAAAAAAAGAATTATATGTTATTAAGTTAAAAACAGTAAAATAGAAACAATGCCCCATTACTTGTAAGTCTCTTCCTTTATGCAAAGTTAATTATCTGAAAGAACCATATCCATGCAAATGGTCTTATGTACTGATAAATAATTTTACAATATCCAAGATTTATATGTATTAAGAATTGCATGGCAGTTCAGTGATAGCCAATTGGTGTTACCTAAATTCATACAAAGAACCTTACTACAATCCTGCATTGCTATAGCTAAAATAATAAAGATGACTGGGAATCAATGTTACCAATGTATTAGTGGAGATGCACAAAGTTGCTTTATCTGCTACCCCTATAGTCTTCGCAGCTCTGATAATTCTGTAAGGATGGGTCAGGACTTTCAACCACCATCTCAACTCCTTTTCAACACTTTCTAATGGTCATTGTACAAATGCCTTTATCTCAAGGATATGTATATATCTTTAGGATATGTACATATTCTTGGTGGAGTAAGCCTATGCTTACATTCTTAATGCATTCCTCTACTTCAGTTGTTCCTTCAACCCTATTAAGAGACAGAAAGACATTTCACAAGCAAATACCTTCAATGACACTGCACAATTGTCTTCTTCTCTGAAGTCTGATTGCTCTTACAGTCTGCAAAGTATAGGAAAGGTAGAGAAACAAAAATGTCTGTTAAAACAAAAGTAATTGGACCTTTCAGAAGTCCTCTGTCTCCCTGGTTTGCAGGGCTTCTCTTCTGTGCTTCTCTTAGCCCATAGGCTTTCCTGCCCGTGTCAGGTTGCTGCTGGGTGACTGTGAGGCTGGATCTAGTTCCATTATCAACCAGTAATGTATTCAGGGTTGTAGTCAGTCCTTTATAAAATGCAGCCTGAGAGTGATGTCACAATCTCTTGAAGTAACAATCTACCTATCTATTTTAGAACTACAATTCAGTATTGAGATTGTCTGCAAGGGGACACTTCAAAACAGATTGAATTTGAAAAATAAATTTAGAGACTGACTTCACAGAAAATACAATTGATTTGATTAATTTGCTATTTAGGTTTCTAATTGCAGTCTGAGGTCTGTTTATTTCTAGGATAAAGGGAAAACTGTTTGAAGACTATCCTGGACAGGAAATTTTTTTTTTCAGTGTTTAGATGTCAAATTTGAATAACTTGGGCGTAAAAATAAAGGGGTCAATTCGAAACATTGATCTCAATTTTTAAACAGTAAATGACTGATGAATGGATAAAAAAACCTTTTACAAAGGACTTTTGAGGTATTTATCTTGAATGACTTAAGAAACTTGCAGTAAAATCTAATCGAGTCCTTAGCAGACACATGATTATAAGTCAGTTTTGAAGGGAAATCCCTCTGCAACATCTGTTATAATTCTTGGAGCAACCGAGTGACATTGTTGCAAGAAAACCCCTTCTACTCCCATCTACTTATTTCTGAGAACAAGATTTCTCCATGCTTAAATCTATAAAAATAAAAATGTAAGGACAGGAATGATGCTGACCCTGTTACAATCTAGCGATAAACAAGATTTATCTGTGGATGGAAGAATTTACAGAGTAAACATTATTAAGAGATAATTTTTCCCAGAATGCTTTTTAAGGAATGCACTTCAAATTCTCCATACATTTATGTTTTGGTTCAGTTTTAAACAAAACTTAAATCCATTTATAATTCAAAACAAAAAACATGAAAATGAATAGAAAAATTGAAGTTTTAAATTTATATTTTTGTCCATATAATGAATGCATGGCTTTGAAGCACTAAAACAATCAATTTAATCGGTGAACATTCTGTAGCTATGGGGCAATGCTGCGAACTCTGGGGTTGTTTGCTTTTGAATGGCCCCTGGGGACTTGAGTGGTAAGGATCTCAGAGATGGTGGGAATACATGGAGAACAGACGTCTCTTCCTCCACTTCTCTGAATCACAAAATTTCTAGGGTTTTTATAATATGGAAGAAAGGGGGTGGGGTCTTTAAAATAACAGATATTTAATTTTTTCACAAAATAATTTAGGCAGATGTAGCACCACATTTAATTTTACTCAGAAAAATTAACAATTGTAGCATTTCTGTACTTAAGAGGCTCCCGAAGGAACTCGGCCATGTAGGACTCTGATTTTAACTCAGTATTATGGACTTTCGACCTTTAAAACTGGAAGACTGTATATGTGTGCTGTTTTTAGCCTCAGATTTTGTAGTACTATGTTAAAACAGTGGTCCAAAACTAATAGAAATTTGGACGCATAACACTTTCTCTCCTGTTATAAGCTTTTTAAAAAAACAATTCCACTCTATTGATTATGATATTATCTTTATTTTATCAAAATATTCGTTTTTAATGGCAAGAAATTGGTTCCTGCAACCCTCAGGGATGTCTAGGCAAGCCTGAAGTTTGTAGGTCGGATAAGCACTCAGGAAGGGCATGAACGCTACAGCGCCTGAAGCTGTTGCCCAGAGGCGATATTTCTCAGTTAGGGAAACTTTAGTACTGCTTTTAAGGCCTTTCAACTAGTTGAAACATGATCATCTGGGTTATCTGGCATGATCTTCCTTACTTAAAATCAGTGATTATGTATTTTAATGGTATCCACAAAACATGTTCAGAGAAACACTTACTATTGAACAACTGGGGAATGCAACCTGGTCATACTGATACATCAAAGGAATAATATATCTGGTAAATTCAATACTTTACATATAAGGGTGTGAGACAGATAAACATAAATTGAGTGGAAGACAGAGGGGGATATATTTAGCTACTAGATAAAAACAACAAGTAGTGTTTCCATCTTAGCTGTATAACCCATTATATGTGAGATATGCCCGTGGAAGGACAGAATTCGGTAACTCCAGTGCCATGGCCAGAAAGAGAAGTGGGTGCAGGGAATTACAGTGACATATTTATAAATTTACATTTGCTTTTTATAATAACTTCAGTGAGAGAAACCTGAGGCTGTAGCTGCCACATAACTTCTGAAAACATTAAAATCTAAGTACTTCTTTTCTACATGAGTAAACCATAAATCCTTTCCAAGAACTGCTCTGAATGTACTCAGGTGACCCTTAATTTAGAGAAAGATGAAACCTCATGACATGAAGAAGAGGAGAGAAGTCATAAATTAGTGAATTTCTAAAAGATCGCTTAATATAACACTAAAAACCCACATTTGAAGATCATAGATTTCATACAGAAAAACTCACATAAAATACATAAAAGGATTATGATTTCTGTCTGAAGGATTAAACAACGAAGATCTATTGAATCCCCACTATGCCTGGGAAGAAGAAACTAGGAGACACATTCTGGTACCTGAGATATAAAAGTTTAGCAGAGCAGTCTTTAGAGTCTTGAGTCGGTTGATGAATTTGGGAATGAGTTAATACATTTAAAGGTCACCAAAAATTATTTGACAATGTGAAATTTGTGTGTTCTGGAATAAGTGAGTTCATTGTGTAGATAAAGACTATTATTTTTTCAGCCCTGGCTGGTGTAGCTCAGTGGATTGAGCACGGGCTGGGAACCAAATGGTCCCGGTTCGATTCCCAGTCAGGGCACATGCCTGGGTTGCAGGCCAGGTCCCCAGTGAGGACCATGTGAGAGGCAACCATACATTGCTGTTTCTCTCCCTCTCTGTCTCCCTCCATTCCCCTATCTCTAAAAATAAATAAATAAAATCTTAAAAAAAAGACTTTTTTTTGGACTAAGGCAGAGTTTGAATTCTAACTCTTTTATATATTTGATCTGTTACTTTTCCTCTCTAAAGAACTTCATGTTTATCATAAAGGTCATAATTCTTTTACAAGTTTTTAATTAATTTAATATTGTTTTAAATATAAGCAATCACTTAGATTATAAAATAACATTAATTTATTCAAAATTAAGAACTGGATATATGGTTAAACTGGTTTACGTACATCGTCATATTTGAACCAATCAAGTCAAAATATTTAGCAATTCTGTTAATTATATTATAGGTCATTAGATAAACTGAATTTTTTTCCTTTACTTGAAGTGACTTTTTTTCATGCTCTTCCAACAATAATCAACATTTAGTGGTAGTTTCAGTAGCAGAAAACATCATCTTCAAGCTCCTAGCTATAGACCTGAAATGGGAATAGGGGTGGAGGTGGGTTGGAGGGAGACAACAGAGGATCAGGACACCTGTGAATGTTTTTACATGATAACCATTAAAATCTTATAAAATGTTATTTATTTCTCTCCCTGCATTAATTTTTAAATGGTGCCAACATATCCCTTCAAATAAGCAAACAACAGCATCCAAAAAACTAGGTTAGGTCCTTCAAGGGAAAGTGGCATTCAAACAGTAGGCCCAGCAGTTTAGTAAGAAATGCATGCCAGCTAATTCAACCTTTCATCTGAAGATTAAATACTACCTGTGTTTTTTCCGCACCTGTGGCAGATGGTCAGTGGAGAAGAAATTGTCCCAGTCAGCTCGTCTCCATCTTTAAATCCCCAAATACAAGTCACAGATGGCCGTAGGAGTGTCATTCTGTGCAGCAAGGACTCTGAAAACAGACCTCAGTCCACCTGAGACGTGCTATTAAAGATCAGCCTGCCTTGTTTCCAAATGAGCCAAAAGCAAAACCATACCTTGGGATACAAACGCTGAAAACAGATGAGTGTAAGCTCTGAAACTGTTTATTTTCAGAGTGAGGAGTTACATGCACACAGTACACTTAAACCTCTACTTGAAAGCATATAAACCATCATAGTGAGTGAGAAAAAAAAGTCTAATTTCCTCAATATCTTCTGTTTCTCTTTGAATCAAGTAGCAAGGAATCTTACAGATAAAAGAGAAAAGGTTTATCACCCTCCTCACCTTTAAACTCTGTGTTCATTACGATGGAACTGTCCTATAACCATGTTTTACCTCATGGGTTAATAATACTAGAATTGGCTACTGACATTTACAATTTATGTGATATTTATCTACAAAGCCATTTTGCTTTCTTATCTTAAAAAATCATTTTACATTGAACAGCTGGGTTGGCTGGCCTTGACCCAGTAGAGATGTGTGCCTTCTCTAGTCTGTCATGATTCTAGAACTTTCCTGCAGACTTACACCTGGGCTGCATCACTCATGCATGTCTCTAGTCTAGTCTCCAGATAAGTACATGAGAAACACTTTTCCTTAAACTTTAATATGCATCAGGTCTCCTGGAGGGCTCTTTGAAACAAATTGTTCCATCCCACACCCAGAATTTCTGATTTAGTAATAGCTTGGGGAGCAAAAATGTGTATTTCTAAAAAGTTTCCAGAGGATGCTGATAATAATAGTAGGAGACTACACTTGGAAAACTATTTTCCTCTGAAACTGAATTTGATCAACTAGTATTTGTAGTATGCTTTTTGTCCAATATCAGGTATAAGATATAGGAGAAGAAAAAGCTCCCTCAAATTCCTTATTCTCCATTAGTGAGTTTATTAATTTGCTAGGGTTGTGATTAAAAAGTACTATTGACCTGGCTGGTGTAGCTCACTGGATTGAGTGCGGGCTGCGAACCAAAGGGTCGCTGCTTCGATTCTCAGTCAGGGCACATGCCTGGGTTGCAGGCCAGGTCCCCATGAGGGCCATGTGAGAGACAACCACACATTGATGTTCCTCTCCCTCTCTTTCTGCCTCCCTTCCCTTCTGCCTAAAAATAAATAAATAAAATACAAAAAAATACTACTGAGAGGCTTAAACAAAACAACTTTATTTTCACAGTTTTAGAGACTAGAAGTCAAAAAACAAGGTAACTGTAGGGTTGTTTTTTTCTGCCTCCTTCTTTGGCTGGGAGATGGCAACCCTCTGTTGCCTCATCATGTATGTGTGTGTGTGTGTGTGTGTGTGTGTGTATAGGCTCACATGATTATAGAGCCTGAAAAATCCAACAATCTGCCATCTTCAAGCATGACCAAGGGAAGTTGATAATATAATTTCCTTTGAGTCTGAAGGTGCAAGAAACAGAATCACTGGTGTTCTGATTTTAAAGTCAGGAGTAAATGTATATCCCAGGTCTAGCAGAGGGCAAATTCACTCTTCCTCCTCTTACTTGTTCTATTTAGGCCCTCACTGGATTGGTTGGTGCCCACAAGTTTTGGTGAAGGTAGTCTTATTACCTCAGCCTAGTAATTCAAGTATTAATCTCTTCTTGAAACACCCTCACAGGCACACTCAGAAATCATGTTTTACCAGGTTATTTTTAGACATTCCTTAACCCAGTCAAACTGATACATAAAATCAACCATCACAATTACATTTTGAGGTACCTGAAGTTGGAACTTCAGTATATGAATTTTGAGAAGACACAATTCAGCTGACAACCATGAGGTAAAAAAAAAAAAAATCTCAGAAAGTAGAAATCAAAACTTAAAACTATAAATATGGACTTTTTATACAAACTTTATGCTTGCTTAGGCACATCCTCTGAGGAACTGGAAATTCTATCCAGGCATCTGTCTTGCGTTTGAAAACCATTATCACAAGCTAGCACTTAGCGCTGCTGACTCCTGTGGTTAGAGCCCCTCTTAGGGAATCCTTCCTCTCTCTTCTGAGTGTCAGGAACCATTCATATCCACATGGTTTATTAGTGGTTTTTAAATTGGCTTAGCTGCTCTTAATTGGATGGTTGTCTAAAATTCCATTAAGACAGAAAAATATGTACTAAAAATAGGATAAATTTCAATATCATATGTTTCTACCATTAATTTTTGGTGAATATTTTATAAACTTAAAACATTTCTTCATGCATTTCTCTCTCCTTATCCCCTTCCCTGCTTCCCTTTTTTCTCCTTCCTCTCTCTCTCTTTCTCTCTCTCTCTCTCTCTCTCTCTCTCTATATATATATATATATATATATACACATATGTGCGTTTGTGTATATATAGACAGATATACACATAACTATTTTATTATTTTCTTATATAAATTATTATAACAGTTTTAAATATCAAAAATTAAGAATTAAATAATTTAGGAAGTACTTTTTAATTATTTTTCTTTTCAGTTTCATAACATATGAATAATATATGTATTTCATCAAAACTCCATTTAAATGATACTACAGGTACACTACATGCAAATACATATTCATGTGCATTTTATAGAGACATTTTACAGATTAAATGCCAGAGTAACATATAATAATTATTTTAAATCTTTTAAAAAGATTTTATTTATTTACTTTTTAGAACGAGGGGAAGGGAGGGAGAAAGGAAGAGAGAAACATCAATGCGTGAGAGATACATTGATGTTGGAGATATGTACCCAAATTGTAGTATGCTACCCAGGGTGCTAGAAGAATGACTTCAGTAGCCAATGGGCAGGAAATAATGTATTTCCCAGTGACATTAAGAAGGCAACAGGATGGCCAGGTGCTCATTGGAAGCTGTGAGTCACGTTCTAATGATACAGCCACTAACCCAGCAGCTGTTCCTAGAGCTGAGCAGTGATGCTCTTGTAACTGGCATCATGGTCGCGTGTCTTCCCAGTCATCTGCCCACGTTCCTTGGTGTCTCTCTCTCAGATTATTTCGTTGTTTTTCTTTTTTAGATCTTGTTCATTTGTTTTTAGAGAGAGGGGAAACAACGGAGAATGAGAGGGAGAATCACATCTATGTGTGGTTGCCTTTCATGCACCCCCAGCTGGGGACCAGGACAACCCAGGCATGCGCCCTGACTGGGAATGGACCCTGCAACCTTTTGGTTTGCAGGGTGGTGCTCAATCTACTGAGTCACAACAGCCAGGAATATTTTAAATATTTTAAAGGATAATTTCTTGTGAGCTATCTTTAAAAATATAAAACAAAAAGTTAAAAAATATATATATGTGTATATATAGATAGATGCCACTTCTAAAATACAATTGAAGCGAACGAAAGTCTAATACATTTAATTATATAAGTTAAAAAAATGCCCGAATCAACTGTAAGAAAATAGTGTATCAAAAAATAAGACATGACCAAGATTTAACAAAGCTTACATATTAATTAACAACGGATGGTACCAAAAGATAAGCTTTTCACACTTCGGTGGACCACAGCGTTGTTCCACCGAGGAGATTAACACTCCTTCTTTCCCTGCTCCAGTACCAGATTGTCAGGGAGTGCAGGGTTAGGTGCTTGACCTGAGAGGGCTGTCAGTCTAACTAGGGGGTGCAGACCCATCCAAAGCCCACAAAAGCCTGGGAAGTTCATTGGTTATTTTGAAAAACTTCTGGTCTTTGCCAAGACCAAGATACATAATCCGAGGGAACAAAGATGTTCTCTCGCTCTCTCTCTCTCTCTCTTGCTTTCTCTTTTGCTCATGACCAGCACTTGCCCCACACACTCCTGCATTCTGTTCTCTCTCCATAGCCATGTGGCCTCAGGAGTCACATGGCTGGCAGCAACATGGACTCTGCCACCAGAGGAGCAAGGAGTAAACTAAGCTACCTGGATGGGGACTGAGACTGCTTAGCACTGCCTGCAGGCTCCAAAGCTCTAAACTTTAATGTGAAGCAGACACTCTCTACCACGGGTGGTAAACACAAGGCCTGTGGGCCAAAACTGGCCATCCGCCTGGTTCTATCTGGCCCAACACCTTGTTTCTAACCAGTGACAGCGCTGAGCTCCTTGTCCCTAGTTAAGGAGTAATTACATTTATACAGTCCTAAAATTACATTTGGCCCTTTGAAGGCAACCACAAGTCTAATGTGGCTCCCGGTGAAAATGAGTTTGACACTCCTGCTCCAGACACTGGCTTTTTGTCTTGGCCTTTCTGAGAACAAGATTGGATTTTTTCCGTGGCGGGACACAGGGAGACAGGCTTTAGAAACCCAGGGGCAGCTTCCATTTGCCACACCACAGTCTCCCATGTATGGGTCCTTGGAATGCTTCCTCATAATTCTGTGGCAGAGCCTAATTCCCACCTACAACACTGTCACTGAGTAAATATTCTGAAGGAAGGTATTTCCAGAATACTTAACTCAATGCTCAATAATGGAGCATTTTAAACGTCAGTTCCTGTGATTCAATCGGGTTGACATCCTTGTTCCGACAGAGCTGACTCTGCTCCAGGTTTTCCTCTGACAATATCTCTTAGCCCAAAGATGAAGCGGCATTCTGTTTATCATTCTCTCCTTCTACTTCACCGTCAGTATAATCTTTACCACAAGGCTCTCATCAGGTGTCTTTTGATGTCTCAGTGGCCAGAATTTGATCAATCATAAACTAGTAACAGATAAAGAACAGTGGAATTACCAACAATTGGCTGAAAACCATCCTTGTTTATTCTTTGATATTGTTGGAATAAACCATCACTTCTGAGCTCATCGTTGCTCTCATATATTTAAAAAGGGAGAAAAATCAGTTATTTTGGCAATTAAGTTAGAGATGGAATATTGTTCATCAAATTGTCTTTTCTCCTTCACTTCTTCATTTGCCTTCTTATAATGGACACTGAAGTGTCTGAAATTAAGGTAATATTATTAATGTATGGATAGAGTGAAATGCTGAAATCTATAAATATTTCATGCAAAATAAAAATAAATATAACTCAGCTTCAGGTTATGTTGAATTATTCCAACACAAAGGGAAACTGAATCATTATCAAAATCAATTTAACCAACTAGTCAAACAGAAACTTTTAGAAAAGTAATGTTGCCTCTATGATTAAATTCTTTGATCATTTTATCCTTTATAAACAAAATATTCCTTTTATTTTCAGGCAATCATGAAACAAAGCTCTAATATAAAGTACAAGCTTCTTGTAATGTATCAAAATAAATATCTATATATGAAATTCTGTGTTTTCTACATCAGTAACTCAAGGAAATTTCCACACACATTATAGTAAAATGAGACACAGCAAGTTATGAATGAACACACCACATTATGACTTTATTACATTTGAACAAGGAACACGATAGTAGCTGCTTTCAACATTCAAGTATATATACATACACACACACACACGCACGCACACACACACACACATATATACATATTTAAAAATCACCTTTTAATTTAAAACAGGCTTTTGCAGAATGTACTATATTTAATTATATTGGTATGCTTTAAAAGGATGTTGCAAGTGTTCAGAATACCATGAGGTTAGGTAGTTACCACAGTTCTGTTGTTCTTAATTACCCATATGAAGGCCAAATGAATCAGTAGTCAAGTGGGGGCAATTATAAAATTTACAGAAAAACATGACTCTCTGGATGGAGTTTTCTGCAAGCCTCATTTGCTATTACAAAGTCAGTAGTAGAGCATTTCAATATAAATGAGAATTGGATGATGCTATATAAGCTAAATGTCATCAGGCTGGCGGATGGTGACAATATGGGAGAAAGTCACATTTTTTCAGAAGTTTATTTTGATATATTTCCAAATATAGAAAATGCAGAACTTGAAAAAAAAATAAAAACAATTTCATTCTGGTAGGCTTACTTATGGGAACTGAAATGCCTGGTGCTATGCTTCCGCTAAGATATATATCATTTCATTAAGTCACAAGGAAGCCAGGAAAGTGCAGAAGTGTGGCTAACTGTAAATTGTAGCTTTTGTTGTCTGGCTATATTGAATATAAATATTGAGAAGCTTTTCTGTCTGGAGTAGCTATAAAAGTGTAGCCCACGTGTTCCAAATGTCCAGCTGAATAAACTCTCTATGGCAACTGGCATATGAACATGCAGTTAGAAATAAAGGGTATATATAGGATTTTTCTTTTAATACCTATACTTCACTATTAGTCAGGGGCAATAACTCTCAAGCAGGACTGTTTGGATAGAGTTATAAAGATGAGAAATATACTGACTCATTGATACTTGGATGTCCAAGAACTTTTCATCAGTCAGTATACCGAATGTCTAATTAAAGGCGGTGATAATTCTTTTTATGAGACATGCACCAACAGTAATTCATATTCTAAAAGCAAATAAAAAGACTAAATACAGCTATATATGACTCATATTTTAAATAAAAGCTTTGTTTCCTGTGGAATAATTTTTTCCAAGTAGCCACCAGTAATCGATGCTATTTGGTTAAAGTTATGCTATGAAAAGACCCCAAATAATGTCCAGATGTCTTTTACTCTCAATGGAATGAATAACTGCCCTTATAAAACCAAGGAAAAAAAGGCTAAACTCAAACACGTATACCATGTCAAAACTGAAAAAATGCAACTCTCTACCATATTGTCTTCAACCCCCAACCTGATAGCATTTAGCTTAATGTAGCATCATCCTACTCTCAATTGTATTAAAATGCTCTACTACTAACTTTATAATAGCAAATGAGGCTTGAAGAAGAAGAAATTCAAATATACATATGAGTATACATATGTACAGACATGCCTTTCTGTGTCAGTGTCAGCATAGAAAGAGTGATGCTATTAGCTAGGAGTGCCCAGGAACTCACATGAATGCTTACTACTTTTGGTGAATCCCCGCCAAAATGTACCCCAATTAAGTCAATGCTTTGACGTGGCTGTAACAGCCCTTGTGTTTCTGATTGAAAGATGCACCTCAGCAACAACCATCTGCCAACTTTGAAAACTCAAAGGTTATTATTCTTACAACTCCTGGAGGATACACAGCACATTGCATGCCCAGAGCCACGCCGTAAGCTTGCATGGGGACAGAAGGAGAGAGAGAGAGAGATGGAAGGGAGAGAAAGAACCCTAGGTTTTCCTGGGCTCACTCTTTATTGGCCCACTTTTCCTCCAGAAAGAAGAAACTTGATTCTTAGACTTGCTGGGTGAGGATGTAGGTATGGTTTCCCTGCATTCTTTAATTTCAGGGCACCTATGTCAGCCTCTCCAAATATTCTCTTGTGGTGCCTCTCCTTTATCCTTAAGTACAATGTTAAGGGTCCATTCTTGTGTTCCCCACCTCTGAGAACTGGAGAGTACTGTAAGCATACCAGTAGTTCTCTGCAATAAAATTCTCTCCTCACTGTGTCCAGCCTCGACATTGATATGGTTCATGTAGGTGATACGCTAGCACCAAGCAGACCAATGCCACAAAGCCAAGTGCATCAGGTGGCTTTTCACTGCACTATCTACTCAATTGTTTTCACTTTTGAGGCACAGTCCAACAGCATGTGTGTGTGTGTGTGTGTGTGTGTGTGTGTGTTCACCACCCAAGTCAAGTCTCCTTCCAATGTTCTTTGTTAACAACTCTTTATATTGAACTGATTAACACTTTGTTGAACTTTTACATAAAATAAGAATTCTGCTAAGCATTTTATACATGTTATCTAATCTGATGCCCATAACATCCAAATAATAACATTATTCTTTTGTAGATGATAGCAATTAAACATCTGAAGTTGTAGAATAATATTTTTATTTCTGTAATGATTTTATTTCTGCATTGTTCTTGTGAAATATATAACGCAGTTCAATGTAGTAGTTAAAAATGTGGATTCTGGATTTAGCTAAACCTGCCTATAAATCTTCTCTCTATAATTACTAGTCACGTGACATTGGGAAAATATCATAGATTTTCTGTGCTTTAGTTTCTTTATCAGTCAATGGTATAATATTTCTTATTTCATGGATATTTTTAAATATGTACACAGAGAGTGTTTGTGTGAAGTCAGTGAAGTAAAATAAGTACACAGGACATAATAAGCTCTAGTAATACATGCTAGTCAATATTTTTGTAGTGATTGATATGGGATTTCAAAAAATAAAGTATCTTTTTATTGTATAAATTTAATTATTTTATGCATTGTAGAGATTACTCCACATAAAATTTATGCATAAAATTTATGTTAAATTGTATGTTACATTAAACCAAATTCTATGTAGGCAGTACTCTAGGAGAGGAAAGAAATCTAACAAAATTCCTTATAAACATTGACTCAAAATATCTATGTTCCTACAAAGAGAGAAGAACAGGCACAAACATAGACATGCATAAAGGAAAGACAATATGAAGACACAGAGAATGCCTTCTACGATCAACGAATGCCCGAGACCACCAGAAGTTAGCAGACAGGCCTGGACCAGAGCTCCCTCTCACCACCTAGAAACACACAACACTTTTAGCCCTGAATTCAGACTTCTTTCCTCCAGAACTGAGGAGAGATACATTTCTGTTATTTAAGTCACCCAGCTTACAGCACTTGGTTTCTGTAGACCCAGAGCACCAATACAAGTTGATTTATCAAGGGAATCCTGTGAGGAAAGATGATCATTTCAATAAATGGTGTTAGAAACCTGTATATGAACATGGAAAAATTAATAGCATGCTTACCTCATATAATAAATAAAATTAATAAAATTAGTAATGCATATAAACATTAAAGGTAAAGCTATAAAAGTTGTAGGAGTAATAAGAATTTAATAGTTTCTGAGAATTGAAACCAACACACAAGGGGGAACCCCCCAACACCTGGAATTTATCTATAAAAATTGTGTATTTATTATTATGTATTTAAACTTCAGTCACCTTCAAAGTACTCTCTATTTGATGCAATGCACATACTGAGAATTTTTTCCACTGCTCAAAACTAGTTTTCACTTGTAGATTTTGATGCCTTTTAGTGATTTTTTTAGTAATTTTTTTTCACCTTTTCACATCAGTAAAATGTTTACCTTTGAGGAGTTTTTCACCTGGGGAAACACAAGAGTCTCTTGGGGTGCGATCCGTTGAGTAGGGAGGGTGGGGCACAGAGGTCAGGCTGTTTTTTGGTCAAAAATTGCTGAACATTCAGCATGGTATAGGCAGGTCGAACTCATAAATCACCCATCATGAAATGGGTAAAGGAGATGAAAGAGTCTTCAAAAAAAATTCACTGAAGCCAAACATTGCCTCACACAGCAAAGCCAGATGGCACACTGGTACAGGGGGTTTCCTCGAACACTCACCTAGTTGGGGTGGCCTGTATTACAAGGGACCCGCTCTCCAGAAGTTAATTCTCTATTTTTTTCTTTTTTTGCTCCCCTCTTCATATTTTTCTGTCTGCGCTAAGTGACTCTGGTCTAGGCAATGAAAATGAAGAGGAGACCAAGGAGGAGGAGGAGGTGGACGAGGAGAAGAAACAAGCAAACGAATAAAAAGCTAGCTAGCTGTTTATTCCAGGAAATATTAGCTGTTGGAAGATACGTCTGTGGATCAACTAAACTAGCTTACTTTTCTGGATTTGCAACTTGCCCACCAAAGCTTGTTTTAAAACCTCATCTTATTGTGCCTAACCAGTCCAAAGCATTCATGTCATAAACTGGTTACTCCCTTCCAGTTCCTTGATTCTAATTAGTGAGGCCCTAAAAATCCCTAAGTACCCTCCCCCAACTTTCCCATGTCAAAACAATACCAAAATCTGTAAAGGGGGATTTTAGTTCAATGAACTCTAATAAATTAGCTTTGCTTCAACAAGTGGGTTCTTTGATACTATCTGAAGAATTGGTATCTGACATTTCTCATAGCTGTTTTATCAGAGGTCTTTGTCCCAAAGTAACACAATCACTAAATTTAAGTGCCAATCTCAACTTAATCTTACTGCAGGGAAAAACAAGAGTTCAAAAAAATTTGGTGGTTATTGGGAATATTTAAATATTATCTGGATATTACTGCCCTGGCTGGTGTAGCTCAGTGGATTGAGCGCGGGCTGGGGACCAAAGGGTCCCGGTTCGATTCCCAGTCAGGGCACATGCCTGGGTTGTGGGCCAGGTCTCCAGTGAGGGCCATGTGAAAGGCAACCATACATTGCTGTTTCTCTCCCTCTCTGTCTCCCTCCCTTCCCCCTCTCTAAAAATAAATAAATAAAATCTTAAAAAAAATAAATATTATCTGGATATTAAATGGCATTACAGAATTTTTATTTTATAGGTGTTATATGTGATTCATAAATTATATGAGTGATTATTTTATCTTAGGATTCACTGTAATATATTTTGTCAAAAATGATATATAGCCTTGGCTGGTGTAGCTCAGTGGATTGAGCGCAGGCTGTGAACCAAAGGGTCCCGGTTCGATTCCCAGTCAGGGCACATGCCTGGGTTGTGGGCCGGATCCCCAGTGAGGGCCATGTGAGAGGCAACCATATATTGCTGTTTCTCTCCCTCTCTTTCTCCCTCCCTTCCCCTCTCTCTGAAAATAAATAAATAAAATCTTAAAAAATGATATATAGATAAATAGAAAGGGTTAAGTATATAAAGAAAATTGTTTAAATTCTAAAATCTAGAGGATTTTCTAAAATTCTAGAGGATATTTTCATGCTCATTATAGTAGTTTGCAAACTTTATTCGAAACTTCATTAAAAAAATATGAAACAAAATTCCACCCAAAGCTTTAAGGAACACATACCTGATATATTGCCTCTGGTCATTAATATTTTCTCTATGGTGGTTATTCTGAGATTCTAGATGTGTACTAAAAATCTTGTATTTTGACATTTTGAGTATCTAAAGTATATATTTGCAATATCCCACCAAAGAATTTTTCGAAGTTAGTGAAATACTCACACTCATAAATCAGAAGATAGACAATTTAATCAGAAGATCGACAACTGGTGGCTGGAAGGATCTGAGGATTACACTGAAACTGACCATTCAGAACAGACAGGCCCCAACTGAAGTAGTGACTTCTGTCTCTGCCCTGATCAAAGCCCTCAAAGAACCCCCACGAGACAGAAGGAAATAAAGAAACATTAAGCACAGTGGAATTAAATAAGTCAGTAGGCTTATTCCCTTTTACAACTGGTGGCTGGAAGGATCTGAGGATTACACTGAAACTGACCATTCAGAACAGACAGGCCCCAACTGAAGTAATGACTTCTGTCTCTGCCCTGATCAAAGCCCTCAAAGAACCCCCACGAGACAGAAGGAAATAAAGAAACATTAAGCACAGTGGAAATATCACTTTTGATGAGATTGTCAACATTGCCCTAGAGATGTGGCAATGATCTTTAGCTAAAGAACTCTCTGGGACCATTAAAGAGATCCTGGGTACTCCTCAGTCTGTGGACTGCAATGTAGATGGCCGCCACCTTCATGACACCATAGATGGCATCCACAGTTGGTGCTGTGAGATGCCTGGCTAGTTAAGAACTACAAGGGAAAATATTTCAATAAAAGATCATTTGACAACCAAAAAAAAATTACATTACAGCATTATGAATACACATTTTCTTGCCTGTTCTTCTCCATCACCCTTGTCTTTATCTCTTGTTTTGTCTTTTTTTCCCCTGATCAACTTTTCATAACATCACATTAATAATATAAAATTATGCGTGTACTTGAATTAATATAATTTGATATTTATGATATTAATTTCATAATTACCCAATTTAGCCACTATACTTTTTCCCCTATTATCCCCAAGTGTATTTAATCAATCTCAAAGGGTTAGTTTGTTAAAGAAAGAAAAATAGTATTTCCTAAGCAATTATATTATGAGTATTTTTCTAAATCTTATAAAATCTGACCTCAGTGGTTTAAAATATACTTAAAACAAGCCCTGGCTGGTGTATCTCAGTGGATTGAGCGCGGGCTGGGAACCAGAGGGTCCTGGTTCGATTCCCAGTCAGGGCACATGCCTGGGTTGCGGGCCAGGTCCCCATGAGGGCCATGTGAGAGGCAACCGTACATTGCTGTTTCTCTCCCTCTCTGTCTCCCTCCCCTCTTTCTCTAAAAATAAATAAAAATAAAATCTTTAAAAAAAAGATATAAAAATATATGTATATACTTAAAACAAGTAAGTGGCAACATACATTTTATTATAACAACTAGTCTTAAAACATTTATGTTAATATATTTATTCTTATTGATATAAACTTTGGTTTGTTAATGGAATCATTAAATATAAAGTACTACTTTAGTGGTCTCTTTATTCAATGTACCATGCCATGCATATCCGTTAGCTAACATTGAAAATGTCTTCTTCCCTGCAATTAACTCATTCTGTGTGGCTCTGCTGATCTCATCTGAGACTGGCGCTCCTTATTTTCTACTTCCTCTTCATAATATTTGGATTCCAACAAGTGCCAACACAGGAGATTCTTTGTATCAATGATTTCCTGTACCTCTTCTGGTAGAGTAGGCTCTACAATGACTCTTAATGGCCTCTGCATCTCTGTGTCCTAGAGCAGTCTCCTTCATCTGAGCATGGGTGAGGTCTTTGATTTTTTCTAAAAAAATATTCGGTGTAGTGAGAGGCCACTTCCATGTTTATACCATGTTAGGGTAAAAAATGAAAACTTATTTAGCAGATTATTTCTGTTGCCTTTTTTGCTTCCTGCTTTGAGGAAACAAGCCTCCATGTTGGGGATATCAACTAGCCTGGAACTGAGGGCTGCTCCATCCCAACAGGTGGCAGATTGAGGATGGCCTGCAACTGATAACCCACAAGAAGCCACAGTCCTCAAGCCTACAAACCACAAAGAGCCGAATTGGCAAAAGGGGTGCATGAACCTGGAAGCAGGTAAGCCTCAAATGAGAACATAACCCTGGACAAAACAATGCATTCATTGCAGCCTCATGAGAGGCCTCGAAGCAATGTACAAGGGAAGCTGTGTTTGGGTGCCTGACCCTCAGAAACTGTGAGATGATAAATATACATGGTTCCTTAGCTGCTAAATCTTCTGAAATGTGTTATGAAACATAGATAATGGATACATTTCTGAACATAGTTTCTTACCTCTTTCTGACAAATTTTATATGCGCCCTTGATTTTGTGTTGATCATGTATACAGGAACCACACTAATTTATTTTACCCTCAATTGTAGCCCCTTTAGAAATGCAGGTGTATAGATCTCTAAGACAGAAAGCGCTCAATCTGAAAATGCCTCGGTTCCAAAATTATAATTCTTACAAAAAGGCAGCCTTCTTAAATGTTTAATGAGTAATGGCATCTTCAAAATTTTTAAAGTATAAAACAAGTATTACTAATATTTGAATTCAGAAATTTTCTTGTCATTGGAGGTTGTCTTATTCATACAGATATGTTTATATGTATACATATATATCTACTAGCTATGTCATGTATAATTTTATATATATATCTACACAAACATTTGCTTATGTATATATAGATATTATATATACATACATTTGTATATACATATATATGTGTTTATATGAAACTCTGCATAAAATTGCCTTCTCATGATAAATGCATGCTAAAATTATGTTTCATTTTAAATACAAGCCAACGTCATGATTATTTTTCTAACATTATTTAGCCTCGCTAATGCCAACAGAAGTCAGTATTGTTGGACATTTTATCATCCATGACTCGAAAGAAAATTCTGTCTCTATCTGAATCCTACATATGGTACTAGCCTTTGTAGGAACATGTTGCTCACACTCAGCATGTGTGACATCAGGTTGCTGGTTTCCGTGGAGGTTGAGATGACATGAAAAGTGATTTTGAATTAATTAAGTCAGTAGGCTGCCAGTCCTCATAGGCCTTCCATTCACCTGCTGGAAGTCCAGATGCCAATGCTATGATGTTGAATCCCTTTTTGTAGATTTGAATGGAAATGATTTTTTGTCCATTTCAAATTTTAATAACTACTTGGAAGCACAGAGGGAGTAATCTATGAGTTTCATGAAGCATTTCAGCAGAGAACTCTGCCTTTTAAAGCTTCTAAAATACCTCTTTTTTCAACAGAGGTTGAAGTAGTTAGAAGGAACTAATGCTTAATTGCAAATATACATGTATTTATATGTGTGTGTGTGTGTGCACAGACATGTATATGTGAATTTTTCCTAAAGTATCTGTTCAGGCAAAAATGCAGAACATTCAAAAGTAATTTTCACCAATCTTTTTTGGAGACAGGCCCAGGGGGCCGATCTTGGGGGCCAGAACAAACATGGCACCCACTTCCCTACCAGTGACCTCAGGTATATGACTTTAATCTCATTGGGGTTGAACTTCAGCAGCATGGCGGAGGAAGCTGGTGTAGGATGAACCTGGATTGGGGATGACCAAAGAAAGTTGCACTTTTGCATCCTCTGAGCCGAAAGCCAAAAGTATAATGTAAAAATTTAGTAATCATTTTTACTGTATTTTTCCATTACCATTTATCCCCCTTCTACCCTTTTACACTTCGACAAATTCCCTCACCACCTCCTCAATTAGCACACTGTTGTCTATGTCCATGAGTTCTTTTTCTCTTTTGCTTGATGTAAACTTTTTATAAAATCAGAAAAGCATATTTTACTTATATTTGTATAAGAATTAATTATGACAAAGCTTTAAGAAATATTTAGCATTATTTCTGCCAAGCCTTTCTGTATACCCTTCTCTGTCTCATCAAGATCCTATTGATTAATAAAATTATCTAAGATATTGTGTTCATGACTAATAATAAGCAACTGTGCATTCTCAATGGGACTTATGTTCCCTTGCCTACACTCTTTCTACTTAGTAATCCATACATATCATGTCTAAATATTCTCTAGTTTATTGTTTTACAATTTAAAATATGTATGATACAGAAAAATACAAGTAATCAACATTAAATTTATATTTTCAGCCTTGATTCATCTTTTAAGGATCTTTATTCTCATTTCTGCCACATATTTTGGAAATATCTCAGCGACATGTAGCACCATACCTGACATAATGAGCCTGTTTGCTATCAAGCTATGAACCATTCTCCAATTCCAGAAGTCTCCATTTCAGTAAATAGTACCAAAATACACCCGATTTCCAAGGCCAGAAACCTGGTTTGTCCCTCTTCCATGATTTTTACATCTAATCACTCATCTTTAATTTTGTCAGCTTCTCTACCTCTAATGGATGCTGATGCCTCCATATCT